>JAVXUP010004288.1:0-35896 GCA_033070095.1 Escallonia herrerae | reverse complement strand
GACAACCGTCGCTCTCGGCCGTGCCCCTTCGTCGCGATGACCGTCGCCGTAGTCTCGATGACCGTCACTTGTGGCCGCTCTGTCGCCATGACAACCGTCGCTCACGGTCGCGCGCCATCCACGCAACGACCCTCGTCGCTCGGAGATCACTCTGCGACCCTCGTCGCCCGCACTCAACCGCGCCCCATGCGCTGCAATCATGTTATATGCTTACGGGATAGGCTACTCCTCCAGGACACTATCTCCGCCAGGGTGCCTGCGTGACTGGCCTACGTGCTCTGGCACTGGGGCTCGCGTCGGCACCCCTAAGGACTATGACCCCCGGGTCACTCGGAGACGGGAGCAGGTCTTCGGAAGGGCATCTTGCCTAGTCCACCTGGCAGCTGGGCGTCGGGTCTTCCCCGCCGCTGCCAGGCCTGTGGGATTCAGTAAGGGCTTGGACTGGAGGCTGGGGCAACGGGCTACTGACCATGCTACCGCGGCATGATCAGTCTCCTCAGACAGGCAGAGAGATGTTGCAAGGGCAGGGCAGCACGAACTTAGGAACCGGCAGTCCAACGAAGGGTCAGTGCGTTGGCCCCCTGGTGACGTGTCGTTCCCAGGGGGACACATGTCAACTTATGACACATGCACATTTTTGCCTATAAATAGTGGACTTTGGAGCTTTTTCAAGGATCTTTTTCTCATTTGGACTTTTCACTTTCTCTCTCTAAAGGAAACATTCTCTCTGGAATTCTAGTGAGAGAAATATACTTGAACTCCCGTCTACGGACCCTGACGCCATACCCTCATCACGGACTGTAGACTGTCGGTCCTGTTCATCGTCACCTGCCTGCGCAGCACTGCCAGCCCTCACGACCTGTCTGGGGAGCCTTGTCCTCGGCCCTTGCGCCGTCCTTGCTGTCTCCCACGTTGCCTACCTGGAAGCCAACTCAGACCGCATCCTTTGTGGCACCTCCACGTATCATCGAACCATTTCCGGCACCATCATTTTGGCGACTCCGCTGGGGAGGTGAGCATCGTATTGCGGTTTGCACACCTTCCGGACTTAGGCATTATGCCTGTGCAACGGAGAGCTACTAGGGCAACCAGCCAAGGACCCAACCCCGCCATGCAAGAACACCACCTCGGTGATCAGGAGGAGACTAGCGCCACGCGGCTCCGAGACCAGCTGCCAACCACTACCCCCGACGTGCAAGTGCTCGTAAATGCAGCCATCCAGCAACTCACTCCAACCATCACCACTCTGCAAGATTCACAGACCACTCTACTAGCCGCCATTATGGACATGCAAAAATCCATACAAGCCCTGTCCTCACAGCAGGCCGCTCCATCAATCCAGCCTTCAGGACCGGGGCCAGCTTTTGACATCGCCCCGGCCCCAGTGTCGCGACTACCGCCGCCTTGGACATCTAGACCCTTGGCGGTAGGGCTCGCAACACCCTCGCTGCCGGTAGCCGACATATCTCCTTCTGCAGTGCCGCCCCGCAAGCTACACACGGATCTCGGGCCAGTCTTGCAGCAGATTCTCCCCGCTGTCACACCATCTCATCTGACGCCGGCAAGAAGCTCCTCCGAAACGCATGACTCCATCGAGATGGAACCTAATCCCTATCCAGTTGAGCAACACCAAACCCCCGGCCAAGTGATGGGCATGTCTCGCCAACCCACACTTGCCCCTGCACAGCTGCCCCTGCCAGCACCTGCACCATACCAACCCTCCCATGTCCCCGTTCATCAAGCCGTGCCATCTGGGGGCTCGGGGGCTCGCGACGCACCAGGCGGTCATCACCCCTTGACCGGCAATGAGGCACCATCCTCCAACTATGTCACTCGGTCAGATTTGGAAGCCCTTGTCCGTCGCCTGTCGAGGAATTCCGAGCCGGACTCCTCAACCCGTCTAACCGGACACGCCCCGTACGCCAATGATATCGCCATCGCACCCTACCCCATCAAGTACAAGCAACCAAACTTTGTGCTCTTCAACGGACGTGAGGGAAACGCCCGTGAGCATCTAACAAGGTTTGCAGGCTCCTTGGAGCAGTATGGTACAGGAAGCAGCTTGAAGTTGAGAGAATTCCACAAGTCCCTTACGGGCTTGGCTTACACTTGGTATCACCAGATCCCCGCAGGGACCGTCCACACCTGGGGCGACATGGTCCAGCTGTTCTTAGACAAATTTCATTACGAGACCGAGCGCGTGACTATCGTTGATATTGCTGGCATTCGCCAGAACCAGGGAGAAGACTTGAATAAATATGTGCATCGTTTTCATCTTAAGTGCCTTGAGTGCACAGATTTCAGCAAAGACGAAACGTTGGTTCCCATATGCATCAAAAATATGATTGACGTCTACCGAGTGCATATCGAGAACCTACAGTTAAGGTCATGGGGACACCTCAAGGAGACAGCCCGACGAACTTACGAGACAGTTGGTCCTGTCAAGTCATGGAAGCCTCGACCGCAAAGTACGCTGTTGGCCTCAGCAGATGCACCTATCACTCAACGTAGCAACGACAACAACAACTATGCAGGCTTCAAGCGTCAGCTTCCAGATGTGAACCAAGGCTCCGACAAGCGAAGGCAACAAAGACCCGCACCTGACTATCCCTGTGATCTGAATACAGTGAAGGAACTCTTGGCCGAATGGGTGGCGCATGACAAAAATTTCCAACTGCCACCAATGCGGACCAATATCACAGACGAAGAAAAGGCCAGGCCCACCTACTGTCCTTTCCATCGAGCCCTTGGCCATCCGCTCAAAGATTGCAATGCACTGCGAACCATCTTTGCAAGGAAGGTAGCGTCGGGCGACCTGCAGCTACGGAAAAACAACGATGTGCGCAAAGATCCCTACCCACCGCATCGCAACAGTAGGGAGCACCAGGCCCTTATGGCTGTCACTGACCATGTCGAGCCTGTAATCCACGAAGCCCCGGCAGAGCCCACACTGACCCTCGTGCCTCCTCCAGCTAAGCAGTCGATGCCTCCCCTTCGACAGATGACGAAGATCAAAAGTTTTTTTGATGAAATGGGGTTTTCACCCGCCGCCCGGACTTACCTTTCCAATTGCCTGCTCGAGGTCACCACCGGCCTCGGTTCCGAATGCTTCGCCGCCCAGGCTGAATTACGTCACATCCCCTCTACGGCCTTAGTCTTCTCGGATGAAGACTCGCCGCCGGTCGAGCATCACAATCGGCCGCTGTTTTTAGAGTGTACTGTTAATGGCACGGGCTTCCGTCGTGCCTTGGTTGATTGCGGCGCCTCGATCAACATCATACCCCTCATCACCCTGCAACAGGCCGGCATTCCCCCAAGGAAAATCATCCGTGACCCCGTCAATATTACCGGCTTTGGACAGGGTCCTCAGTCGACCCTCGGCCATATCACTGTCGACCTCATGGTCGGAACTGTCCGTCGCGACACTACTTTTCACGTAATAGACAGCGAGTCTGCCTTTCACCTCCTGCTCGGGAGACCATGGATCCACGACAACAAGGCCGTTCCCTCAACATACCATCAATGTGTGAAGCTGGTAGCCGGTTCTACGGGACATGAGGTAGCAATGACAATCCCTGCAACCAAAGCCCCCTTTGAATGCGCCGAGTCTTATTTCGCCGAGGCCTCCTTCTTCACTAATTTCGCCGAGGATGGGGAGAATGCTACTCATGTACATTCTACCAGGCTGCCGACCTGGGATGAGCTGTGCGGGGACAAGCTTCCCAAGGACAAAACCGGGAGAAGTAACAAGAATAATGGGTCAACCCCACCGCTTCCGCCTGCTGCCACGACCAATTCCCCCCTTCTTCCCCAAGTCCAAGAAGCAAAAGGCTGAGCCGGCCTTTCGACGTATCGTCAAGGACGGCAAGATCATCTATCAATTATGACGGTATGCAGGGGCTCCAGGCGGTCCCTCCTCAGACCCCCTCGACCCCGACCCCCTTGGAGAGACTGAATGGTGCCGCACGGCCGAGCATTGCCAGCCAGATCCTGACCTCACCCCCGGCGCGGCACCACCTTGCTATGAGGATGGCCCTCGACCACAGGCTGAAGATATTGAAGAAATCAACCTGGCCGACCCGGGCGAAGAACCGCGGCACACCTACATTGGCACAAAACTCGCCCCCGGCCGAAGAGAGGAATTGGTTTCCCTCCTACACGAGTATCGTGATGTCTTAGCATGGAGCTACAATGAGATGCCCGGACTGGATCCTGCCTTAGTCACACACCATCTCAACATTGCTACCGGATCTATCCCTAGCCGACAGCACCCGCGGACATTCCGCCCCGAGCTCGAATTGAAAATCAAGCAAGAGATTGAACGCCTCCTGCGCGCAGGCTTCATCGAACCTATCACTCACCCTATTTGGCTGGCTAATGTCGTCCCTGTACAAAAGAAGAATGGCCAAGTCCGCGTCTGTATCGACTTTCGGGACTTGAATAGGGCGTGCCCCAAGGACGAGTTTCCACTACCCAATATCGACATGCTCACGGAGGCCGCCGCCGGATATGAAACTTTATCTTTCATGGATGGGTTCGCAGGTTATAATCAGATTCGCATGAACCCCGACGACAGCGCCAAGACAGCCTTCCGCACTCCTATGGGTAATTTTTGTTGGAAAGTTATGCCTTTCGGCCTCAAGAATGCGGGTGCTACGTATCAAAGGGCTATGACAGCAATATTCCATGACATGATACACCATACTGTGGAAGACTATGTCGACGATCTTATTATCAAATCCAGGAAGGAAAGTGATCACCTCACCGACCTTCAAGCGGTCTTTGATCGTTGCCGCCAGTATAACATGCGGATGAATCCATTGAAATGTGCCTTCGGAGTCTCCTCCGGCAAGTTCCTCGGGTTCTTGGTCAGTCGACAGGGCATCGACGTTGACCCCTCGAAAGCAGCCTCCATCCAAGAAATGCCCCCCCCCAAGAACACAAAGCAACTGAAGAGCTTCCTCGGCAAGGTCTCTTACCTCCGACGCTTCATACCCGCACTGGCCGAGCTCATTACGCCATTTCAACACTTGACGCGTAAAAGCGCACCGTGGAATTGGGGCGCGCCCCAACGGCAAGCATTTGAACAGATTAAGGCGGTCCTCATGTCACCGCAAACCATGGTCGTACCACAACGGGGCATCCCACTCCTACTCTACCTGACTTCCACACCCAGATCCATCGGGGCTTTGCTTGCCCAAGAAGTCGAAGGTGTCGAGCGTCCTGTTTATTACCTCAGTAGAGTGATCAGAGGGCCCGAAGCCAACTACTCCGAGCTCGAGAAACACTGTCTAGCCTTGGTGTACGCCTCACAGAAGTTCAGACATTACTTTCTGGCGCATCAGATCACACTCGTCACCAAGGCTGACCCGCTCCGTTACATGCTTACACGTCCCGCCCTGTCTGGCCGACTCACACGGTGGTTGCTGCTGTTGGCCGAATTCGGTTTATCTATCAAGAATCCTACAGCTCTGCGGAGCCAAGCACTCGCAGACCTCCTGGCCTTCTTCCCACGCCAACAATGTGAACCGATATCGGATCAACTGCCGGGGGAGGAGACAGCCCTGATCACCGACATCGATGGACTGTGGACGCTTGAATTCGACGGCTCTGCCACTAGCAAAGGCCCCAATGGCACGCCCCTCCGGCAAGGGGGTGCCGGCATAGTCTTGCGGGCACCAGACGGTGTTACCACTTCATTATCCTTCAAACTTGCATTCCCGGTGTCTAACAACGAAGCTGAATACGAGGCACTTGTCATTGGCCTCATGATCGCCGTCAGTATGGGGGCTAAGGCGCTGTGTGTGAAAGGAGATTCAAATCTGGTCATGAAGCAGGCGGACGGGGAGTTCGCGGTCAAAGAACCAGCCTTGGCACCTTATCGTGCCTTGGTGCAACACTTGGAAGGAAGACTCGGTCATGTCCAGTATGAACATCACAATAGGTGCCACAACAGACATGCGGACTGCTTGGCCACGATCGCGTCAAAGATAGAGGTCGATGGTGAACAACGGATGCTAACCATCGTCAAGAGAATGGAACCATGCACAGCACTGAACCTAGTCCCGAGGGACGTTACTGCGGACGATTGGAGGCAACCTATCATCGACAAACTTAAAGCGCCATCTCTTGCTCATGCCTCCACCCTTACAGACTTTTCAATGATGGGAGATGTCTTATACAGGCGGTGTCCCGGAGGCACTCTAGCAAGATGTTTGGCACCGGAAGAGGCAAAACACAAATTACAGCTCGGCCACCAGAAGTGTTGTGGCCTCGACGGTCCCCCTCTGTATCGTCGCCTCCAGCGTATGGGATTATATTGGCCATCCATGGCCAAGGACGCCTCGGATATACAAAAGGATTGTCCCGAGTGCCTGTATGCACCCGACGGTGCCGAAGCTCTTGTCATTGACATCGAGGGTGACTGGCGCCAGCCTTTCATCCAGTATCTATCCCACGGGATTCTACCACCTGACCGCGGCTCAGCACGATCCATCAAGCGCAAGGCAGTCAGGTATTTTGTGACGGAAGGCGAGTTATTTCGCAAGGGATTTTCGGGACGCACCCTGCGATGCTTGCAAGGTGCCCAAGTGGTCAAAGTCATTAACGAAGTACACAATGGTGATTGTGGTGAACATCAAGGCTCCCAGAAGCTGTATGCAGAATTACTAAGATTGGGGTATTATTGGCCGACTATGGAATCCGACTCCATCTCGCATGTCCGACGCTGCCAACCCTGCCAGCGGCACGCCGACAGGATACACTCGCCAGCATCCGACTTGCACATGATCTCAGCACCTTGGCCATTTCATTCTTGGGCCCTCGACCTCATCGGCCCCATCCACCCGCCGTCCAGAAGCCATTCATGGATCATGGTTGCTACTGAACGCTTTACGAAGTGGGTTGAAGCCGTACCTCTGCGGAGAGCCACGGGAGGTGCCGTTTCCAACTTCTTACGCGACGTCATCTGTCGTTTCGGCATCCCTCGATGTATTATATCTGACAATGGCACCCCATTCATTAACCGAGAGGTTCGAACTCTCATGGAAAGGTACAACATCAGCCATGCCACATCAACTCCCTATTACCCGCAAGGTAATGGTCAAGCTGAAGCGTCCAACAAGACTTTGCTACGAGTATTATCGCGAATGGTGCATGACGCCGACCGGTCATGGTCCGAACAACTGAATCTGGCACTCTGGGCCTACAGAACATCCATGCACACAGCGACAAAGGCCACGCCTTTCTCTCTCGTCTACGGGGACGAGTGTGTGGTACCTGCCGAGATCGCAGAACCATCGGCTCGACTTTCCCTAAGCAGCAGTCTCGGAGATGAAGAAGCCCGGCTCGCGGCACTTGACGGCCTCGACGAACGACGAGCCACGGCCCTGCGCCGCATGAAGAAGTATCATGAGCAGCTTACGAAAGCTTATGGGAAGACCGTCAAGCCACGTTCGTTTATCGAGGGCGACCTTGTTCTTCAAGCTGCCAAGCATGTGCGGGCCAACATGTCAGCTCCTAAATTCACGCCAAACTGGGAGGGCCCTTTCACGGTGCACGAAGCCCGCACTAATGGCTCGTACCTCCTGCTCAACCACGACGACGGTCAGGTCTCCGCCCCCATCAACGGCCGCTACCTGAAGAAGTATTATGTGTAGTCGCGTCATAGAACGCGCCCTCGTAGCATTTTTGTACATGCGACATTGCTTGCAGACTTGTATTTTTTTGTTGATCTGTGTAGCGTTCTACACTAGTCATGTAATGGTGTTTTGTACCGCGTCCTATCAATACAAAGTCATGCTGTTACCTCAACTTCTGCCCAGCTGGCACTCATTCTCAACCTATGCTTCCTAAGTCACTTTCTACGAGCGGGAATGGGAGAGCATTCACAAGTAACCGAAACAAGCAAGACATTCAAAAAAAAAAGAGAGAAGAAAGAAGAGAGCAACCGAACATAACATACAATAAGCCGAGACCATCAAAAATATGTACATATACATCAAACGTTTACTAGCCGTCGTTAAGCACTACAACTACGGCAAAGTAACATACAAGCTAGGAAAGTCTAGACAACAGCGATGCAACTGGGTGGGAGCTGAATGCCTGAAGTACCTCCCGCTCCGCTTGTACCTCTGACCATCCAGCATCAAGCTCGGCCTGTCGCCCTAACCGCTCTGACTCTCGCCCGTCCACCTCACCTCGCCGCCTCTGTAGATCGGACAACTGCCTCTGCAAATCGACGAGCTGTCTCTCTATCTCTGCCACCTGCATGTCAATCCCGGCCAACTCTGCCGTGATCTCTGACCGCTCTGCCTCTAATCCTGTGCGGCGCCGCTCCAGCAACATCTCCCGCATAACCACGACTGCACGCCTCTCATCCATATCGTGGCTGACGCTCCTCGATCTAAAGAAATCTGCTAGCCAGTCCAGCTGCATACCTAGCGATGTGAACGGAGCGAACTCTGAAAGCGACCGAGCAACGAACTCTGCAGTCCAACCCGACGACGGCACACTGGCGAACGGCAGCAACCACTCCATAAACCCTGCAGACACCCACATCCGTAGTACTGGGTTCTCTACCACCACGCTCTCGAATGTCTGCGGGAACGCTGCCTTCACCAGTTCTAACCGGCGCACAGTCTCCGCCGGTAGCTGGAGGCCCCCCCAAGCTGCCACATCCACCTGACCGCTCGAGGATCCTCTACTCATATCTCCGACTGTCGCGCCACTGCCGCCCGCTGCAGAAATCTCCGACATCCCACCCGCCCTCTGCGCCCCAATCGTGGCTGAGTGCATCGCCAGAAGAGTAGCTCCGACCTCAACCACGGACTCCGGCAATGTGTCATGCCGTCGCACCACCACGGCCTGAACCGGTGTCTCTCGCTCACGAATCGAGGCAGCAACAACAGACTCAGGCTCCGCCATTTCGCCACCATCACCTCCCACAACCGGCGTCTCCATGCCTGTCCACCAGTCCTCGTCAATGTCGAACATCACCGTATCGCTCCCCTCTCCGCCGTATAGTGCCCCCACCGTTTCCTCCGTAGCAGGCAATGGGCTCACCCTCCTCGGCACACTGGCCGTCAATAGCTCAACGGCCTCGGTCTCGTCACTGTCAACTAATCTGCCGGCCTCGGCTGCCATAGCCTCCTCGCCTGCGATCTCAGTCTCGGCCTCGCTCCCCCCCGCGACCGCCTCTTCCTCGTCCCCCTGGCAAAACCGCTGTCAGTTCACAGATTATGAGCAATATGCAAACCATATTTATACGACAAAAAGAAAGGACAGAAGCAAACCTCAGAGTCTAGCTCCTCTAATACGTCGCGCGGCCTCTTCGCCCCTGATAGGTGTGGGGCTGAGGTACCAGCACTAGCCTGACGAGCTGTCTCCATCATCCCCACTCGCAATGCCGACAAGGGCCCCTTGCCGGCCCCCGGCACCCTCGGCACCTCGGCAATAGGCTCCTCCCCACGGTCCTCCCCGGGAGCCGCGTCCCCCAACTCTACGGCATCCTCCTCCGCCTCCCTCTCCGAGCTCGGAACAGAACTCCCGGTCACCAGTGACAGCATCCCGCACTGCCTCGCGACTGTGGCCGATATCAAACTCAGGGCTCGGTCACATGCGAACACATCTACCTGTCGACGTGTGCCTGACGGCTGTGCCAGCCATCCGGCCCAGCTCCCTCGCAGTCGCTCCCACCAATGCGCATAATCCGCGGTCACCGCCCCTGCCACCTCTGTCCCTGGCTGCCTCCACTCTGTCGTCGGTGCCGGCCACTCGCGGGCTCTGTCATATAGTGTATACCCAAAAGCCGTCGCCACACTCCAAGGGCTGTCATAACCGCATGGGGGCTCTAGATCGTACCCGAACGCCAACGACAGACGGTCCGGGCAATACCTCGCCACATAATAGCAGCACTCGGCGGGCTTCCCGCCATCATCTGTCAATACCGGGAGCCAGCCGGGAAAATACGCGACCAATAGCGCCAGCTGTCCTGGCGCTAGCTCGCCTCTCCGGCTCAGATCTGTCGTCACCTCCTGCACGTGCAGCCATGGCGGCGTACCATATGACGCATGCATCTCCATATAGGGCCGTCGCTCACATTCCCCCCGTTTGTCTAGAATCTGTGCCAACGGGCACCCCGGCCTCCTGATGCCTGCCCAAGCAAAAGCCCGAGACCCGCTACACCACAACGCCACCTGCCGCGACCTGCCTGGACGGGTCACTGTCCCCATCGTCGGTGACGGGTGTGCGAGTGGGTATCCGTCAGGACGGTACCCTGGAAAGCACTCGTACAGGTACCTCTGCAAAAACATCCAGTCCACGTATGTCGCCACCTGATACCGACCATACGACCGCTTCACGTCATTCACGAACTGATCTAGCCGCGAGTATAACGTGCCCAAGTACACCGGAGCCAAGCCGACCCGCCTTCCCTGCGCCATCCTAATGGCCAAGGGAAACACCCTCGGGGAAATGCCATCCTCAGGTGTCCCCTCAAACACAAACCTGCAAACAACGACCGGCAACATATGTCAGTTTGACGTTTTACAGGGCAAGCAGGACATACGATATATTCACAAATAATCACACGACAGTACAAAATTTACCTCGATAAGAACATCGCCAAAAACGCCACCAACTCGTACCGATCGCTGCCATGATACGGACCCATCACAAACTGGGCAGCATTGCCCAACTTCTGGCCTGTCCTCGCCTGCGGCGTGCCATAGAACTGGCGCAGCCACCCACCGTACGTCCCCTTCCGGTGCCTCTTCGTCTCCGCCAAAATGTCCAGTAGCTGCGTCTGCAACAACCGCTCCTCCCCGCTCAGCCGGGTCACCCGTGCATCCACCTCCCCGTGTATCGGCAGCCCTGTCAGCATCAACACATCGAGTAACGTCGGCCCGATCTCCCCGAACTCGGTCACGAACGTATGCGACTGCGTGCTCCATCTTGCCAGCAATCGGGTCATCCCTGGCGTATCCCTATATAACTCCACCCCCCTCGCCGTAACATTGATCGCCGGTAACAGCCCTAGTGCCTGCAACACCTGCGCCCTCACCGGTGTCTCCAACATATGCTCACACCAAAAGTCCCACCCTACCGGCATCGCACTATGGCCCTTGAACATCACCGGCGACCAAGGTATGTCCTCTCTCCCAATCAACAATGCCGGTACATACCTCGGCGACATCACGGGCGCCTCCGCCGGGCTCGGCGCGCGAAGGTAGGGTGACGACAGCCGAGGCTCCTCTCCCATCGACGGACCACCCCACGGTGTCCTGAACGCTCCGTCTGCCACACGAATGGCCAACTCCCTCCACAGCTCACGGTCCGGTACACACGGTACTACTCCCCTCACCCCCAGCAATGTGTTTGTTTTATCTGGCTCCGGATCGTAGGACCTCCTACCGCCATCATCAAAGGTCAATGGCACTGCCGCCTCGACACCCACTGACGGTGTGGCCTCATCGACTGGCGGCGCCGGCACAGGTACAGTCATCATATCCCGCGGGGGTCGCGATGTACCCGTCGCGGCCCCTCGCGGCTTCGCCCACATCTTCTGCCGAACTTTTTTCGCTGCTGGCGTCGCTCCGGGCTGTGAGGATGGGACTTGGGCCTGTCGGACACCCTGCGTGACCGACCCCCCTTGACTGGCCGACCCCCCATGTGCGGCCGACCCCTCTCGTGCGGCCGACCCACCGTGGCTGGCCGACACCCCATGCGCGGCCGACCCCTCTCGCTGGGCCGACCCCTCATGCGCGGCCGACCCCTCTCGCTGGGCCGACCCCCCCTGTCCGGCCGACGCCCCTCGCTGGGCCGACCCCCCTCGTGCGGCCGAGCCCCCGCGGCTGGCCGACCCCCCTCCCCTCGCAGAGCCACCGACTGGCCGACCCCCTGGCCCCGACGACCCCTCGCCCAATTCCACCTCTTCTCTCACCATCCCTTTTTCTCTCTTTCTCTCTCTCTCTCTCTCTCTCTCTGACTTGCGTAGGCACAAATGGCGGTGCCTCCGCCCTGCCCCGCTCCGCTCCTTATATAGGGGTGGGCAATTTTCTTTTCTTTTTCTTTTTATTTTTCTCTTTCTTTCTTTCTTTTTCTATTCTTTCTTTCTTTCTTTTCTTTTTCTTTCTTTTTTCCTTTACTTTACGCTCCCGTCCGCCGGCGCCTCGCCACAGTTTGTCGACCACGCGCCGTCACCGCTATGACCGCAGTGCGCGCCCGCGCGCCACCTCCACGACCTTCGTCGCACGCATTCACATGACAGCTCCGCGACAGGCCCCGTCGCCCGCGTGCCATCTCCTTGAACCGCGTCGCTTGTGCCAACTCATCGCGCCCTTTACAACGCGCGCTCAACGCCAATGGTCACTTGATGCACTACCGCGACGTTCGTCGCCGCGCCCGTGCGCCATTCTCATCATGCGTGCCCTCGGCACCAAGTATAGCTCCGCGACGTTCGTCGCCGCGCCCGTGCGCCATCTTCATGATACGTGCCCCCGGCACCAAGTATAGCTCCGCGACGTTCGTCGCCGCGCCCGTGCGCCATCTTCATGATGCGTGCCCCCGGCACCAAGTGTAGCTCCGCGACGTTCGTCGCCGCGCCCGTGCGCCATTCTCATCATGCGTGCCCCCGGCACCAAGTGTAGCTCCGCGACGTTCGTCGCCGCGCCCGTGCGCCATTCTCATCATGCGTGCCCCCGGCACCAAGTATAGCTCCGCGATGTTCGTCGCCGCGCCCGTGCGCCATTCTCATCATGCGTGCCCCGGCACCAAGTATAGCTTCGCGACGTTCGTCGCCGCACCACTTTCATGACATGTGCTCCGGCACCATGTATTGTCCCCGCGACAATCGTCGCCATGACCATGCACCACGACCATGTTACAAGCCTCCGGGCATAACACCCGTTCACCACACCATGCGCCCCCGCCACGGGCATGGAAGACCTTCAACCCACTCTCTAGAGTGTGCGGCATTCTGGAGGCTCCGCTCGTAGTGCTCCTGCACGAGGACCCCTCCCTGCGGCATGGGCTGAGCGCCAGCACGGGCTAGTGCCATCGCCGGCACAATCAACTACGGGATGGGCTCACAACCTTGAAGCCATCGCCGGCACAATCAACTACGGGATGGGCTCACAACCTTGAAGCCATCGCCGGCACAATCAACTACGGGATGGGCTCACAACCTGGAAGCCATCGCCGGCACAATCAACTACGGGATGGGCTCACAACCTGGAAGCCATCGCCGGCACAATCAACTACGGGATGGGCTCACAACCTGGAAGCCATCGCCGGCACAATCAACTACGGGATGGGCTCACAACCTTGAAGCCATCGCCGGCACAATCAAACTACGGGATGGGCTCACAACCTTGAAGCCATCGCCGGCTCAATCAAACTGCTACACGGGCTTAGCGTCATCGCCGGCTCCATTACCAGGAACCTTCCCCCGCAGCAACAGGGGCTGTAACCACATCGTTTATGCATGCGACGCCCGCTCGGGTTGCCCCTCCGCGCCCGCCGCACGCAGGGGGCTTATGTTCATACCCTATTCTGGTCGCACCCCAAGACCCGCCAAGGGACCCACTTTGCACGACACATCACCCAGTCAGCGGTCAACTTTTCAACGCTCGAGGGCCGGTCAAAGCAACGCATGCTCAAGTCACGTGAACCATTCGTGAAGCGACTTCGGCGTGCCTTCCATCCCAAGGGGTCGGCCTCCCCTAGGGTCGGCCTCCCCCAAGGGTCGGCCTCCCTTGGGGGTCGGCCATCCCAAGGGGTCGGCCTCCCTTGGGGCTCGGCCATCCCAAGGGGTCGGCCACCCTAGGGGGTCGGCCTCCCCCAGGGGGTCGGCCACCCTGGGGGGTCGGCCACCCCGAGGGGTCGGCCTCCCTCTAGGGTCGGCCTCCCCCAAGGGTCGGCCACCCTCGGGGGGTCGGCCTCCCTCTAGGCTCGGCCTCCCCCAAGCGTCGGCCTCCCTTGGGGGTCGGCCACCCCATGGGGGTCGGCCACCTGCCTTGAACACCGACGCCGTCACCTTTGACCCCACCCCATTGTCACGACGACCGTCGCTCGCGGCCGCACTCCGCCATAGTCGCGACAACCGTCGCTCTCGGCCGTGCCCCTTCGTCGCGATGACCGTCGCCCGTAGTCTCGATGACCGTCACTTGTGGCCGCTCTGTCGCCATGACAACCGTCGCTCACGGTCGCGCGCCATCCACGCAACGACCCTCGTCGCTCGGAGATCACTCTGCGACCCTCGTCGCCCGCACTCAACCGCGCCCCATGCGCTGCAATCATGTTATATGCTTACGGGATAGGCTACTCCTCCAGGACACTATCTCCGCCAGGGTGCCTGCGTGACTGGCCTACGTGCTCTGGCACTGGGGGCTCGCGTCGGCACCCCTAAGGACTATGACCCCCGGGTCACTCGGAGACGGGAGCAGGTCTTCGGAAGGGCATCTTGCCTAGTCCACCTGGCAGCTGGGCGTCGGGTCTTCCCCGCCGCTGCCAGACCTGTGGGATTCAGTAAGGGCTTGGACTGGAGGCTGGGGCAACGGGCTACTCTGACCATGCTACCGCGGCATGATCAGTCTCCTCAGACAGGCAGAGAGATGTTGCAAGGGCAGGGCAGCACGAACTTAGGAACCGGCAGTCCAACGAAGGGTCAGTGCGTTGGCCCCCTGGCGACGTGTCGTTCCCAGGGGGCGACACATGTCAACTTATGACACATGCACATTTTTGCCTATAAATAGTGGACTTTGGAGCTTTTTCAAGGATCTTTTTCTCATTTGGACTTTTCACTTTCTCTCTCTAAAGAAACATTCTCTCTGGAATTCTAGTGAGAGAAATATACTTGAACTCCCGTCTACGGACCCTGGACGCCATACCCTCATCACGGACTGTAGACTGTCGGTCCTGTTCATCGTCACCCTGCCTGCGCAGCACTGCCAGCCCTCACGACCTGTCTGGGGAGCCTTGTCCTCGGCCCTTGCGCCGTCCTTGCTGTCTCCCACGTTGCCTACCTGGAAGCCAACTCAGACCGCATCCTTTGTGGCACCTCCACGTATCATCGAACCATTTCCGGCATCATCAAGGTTTAATCCCTTGTCGAGTCATATTTACCATATTATCAACAGCACATGCCAAACATGTAACCTAATCTCTAATGCGCAAACTAATTCGGTAATCAAGTAAGAAATAATTTGATGTTCTTCCTTAAGTACCCTACCCATATGTATACTGATATTATTATGCAGATATTTGAGTGTTCATTTAAGACCTAAAATTTTACCTAATTATTCACCATTAAGCCCCACACAAAGAACTACTAGTTTAGGTTACATAATCTGCCCAGTATTTCAAATGGAAGCAGGAGTAGTCTGTACTCCGAAAATCATAACAATTTAATTACAAGGCCTATACAGTCAAGATATATATTTCTGAAAACTAGACTTACAGAGATACATCACAGTATTTTATTTGGCACGAAAATATTATTTTAAAGTCATGTTAAGCCCTTCCAAAGACAGACTTCAGAATCTGTCCAGTAACAGTTTAACGGACAGGTTCCAAGCCACGAATTTTGAACCATAGTAATAATTTTTGAAATAATCTGAAATTTGGTTTTTATACTCTATTTCCATGACTATTTTGCAGATTTCAGCATACATGATCATTCTTCTTCTTGAATCATTTCAAGGAAATATAAATAAGTGTTTTAGTATTACTCATAATAGTTCTCATACATGTTTTGAAGACTTAAAAAAAACACAAGATAACCTACCTTAAGGAAATTATGGCCAAGCCAATTTAAGAAGGTTGATTCAAATCTCCCTCCTTTGTTCTTCCTTTTCTTCTTCTCCTCTTCCTTTCTCTCTTTTCTTTTATTTCTTCTTCTTTCTCTTTTTTTCCACTCTTTCCCTTCTCTTTGTTACTCTTTGGCCGAAAGTTGCTCTCCCTTCCACCTTCTCTTTTGTTTATAAATTATCCACTTAGGTTTCTTTCCATTTTTTATTAGTTTTTTTTGCTTACTCACCACCAAATAAAAGGTGGCAAATCCTCCAACAATTAATTTAAGAGCAACACATGGCACGCCAGTAATACCAACTTTTTATATTTGCATATTGGCCCCAAGATTTTGCAAAATTACTTTTTAACCCCCAAAGTTTTACATAATTACATTTTGACCCATAACTTAATTTCAACATTTGTTTTATGTAGAAAAAAAATATAACACAATTATATTATTTCAATCAAATTTAAATATGTTTAAACTTAATAAGATGATTAGTAGCTAATTAAGATCGGGGTCTCACAGCCCGTGTGGCTTCGCAAATTTACTCATGTTCAATATACCATCTGCATCGTTTATAGTGTATTCAAAATGGCTTCTATTGATTTCTGAATTGAGTAATTGAGTAGAATCTCATCCCATATTTCCATTTGAATGAATTTTCCAAATCGTTTGTATTCCTATATTCAGTTTGGAGCAACCTTACTGAGCTCTCAAAAGCTCACCCCCTTTTTGTTCCCTTCTGCAGGCAATAACCAATAATAGATTGCATTGGGTATGGATTAGAACTGAGCGAGGGAAAGAGAATTGTACTTTTGGTCTTGGTTATTAGAACTCCTACGTGGGTCAGTATTGCTATTCAAAAGACTAAAAATTGATGTTTCAATCATGACAGTACATTTAGAGTATTGTCTTGTTCGATGTATTAGTTGCTCTGATGAACTGATGGTACTATATTGGTAGAGATTGAGGGTATTATTGTCTTAGTGTAAATGATCGAATGAGTGTTAAAATATTAGAAATTTTGGATGTTACAGTTGGTATCAGAGCTTAGGTAGGTATGAGATTCTGTAGACTCATAAGCCTAAGATAATTCGTGACTGTGATTGGACGTTGAAAACTTATATTAGGTTTGAAGACTTATTTGAGGTTTAGTATTGGATTGAGATTTGCATTGAATACGCAATAGTAGACAGGTTACTTACCTAAGAATTCTCAGATCTTAAGTATTAACCAAAGAAGATGATTGAAGGATAAGAAAGTGATCTTTTGGTTTCTTTGAGTAGCTCCATCAAATAGAAGGTATGAATGGCAAATGTTATGATTACTAATGGAAGTGCGATACATGTGTATGTAGATTTAGATTTTTGGGTCCTTAAGGTGATACTTTCAATGTGATGAATATGGTAATAGTGGTTTTGACATCCGAGTGCTCAGCAAAAGTATAATGGTTACAATTTAAGTAGTTTGGTGTGACACTAGATGCTTCTAGAAATTGCAATCTATATTGTCTAAGTCAAAGTGGTATGCTCCGAAGGTTATTTGATGGTACCGATTTTGGTGACAATTTAATAAATTGAGATGGGCAATATATTTCCCTTCAAGTGATCACACGGTTTTGATTAGTGAACTTCATAGACATAACATTTACAATGTTAGTTAATCCTTAAACTTTTAGTTATGGTCCAGGTAGTTCGTAGAAAATGGATAGGAAAACTGAGTTTGATTCTGTGTTGAGTAATCATGTGTTTGAAGGATTGAGATATTTATGCTATAGAGTTTATGACTCTAAAAATTATTATGTTGGCAATAGAAGGGGAAATGCATTAGGCTGAAAGCTTGCCAATAATGTAGCCACCTTAGTTACTGGTTAACCTTAGTGAAATGTCATTAAAAGAGAATTTAGATGACTCCAATTGTGGCTTCGATGAAAATAGAAGTTAAAATCAAGATTTAGAGTGCAAGTCTTATCTGATGAGAAAATTTCTTAACACTCAGGTATACCTTCGACTTGAAGTTAAGTGTGTCATTCTGGCAGCATTTGAGTTCTGAGAGTTTTTTTTATAATAAAGTGAACTTTATGGTTTTACTTTTCTAAGAACTTTACCCTAATGTGGATAATTTGGTTAGATTGGGTTGTGTAACTGTTTTAACTGTTGTGTTGAATCTTTGTTTTGAAGGGGATTATTAAGGGAATGAATTCTCTTTAATCGTGGTCTTATAGAGATCTTTTTTATGGATTTAGACGCTCTGTATATGCCTGGGATTATTAGTGATATGGTTGGTTAGTATTTCATTTTAAGAATTTTGATAGTAGTCACGACTTCTAATTTGGGAGCGTTCATGATAAGGTTGGGTCCCTTAGTACTTAGAGCTTAAGTAATGATCCAACTAATTAGGTTTCTAAGAACCTAAGTTATAATCAGAACCCTACAGTATAATAAAATATTTGAAGTTGCTGAATTGCAATTTTACATTTTGACAAATATTTTGTACAATTATATATAAAGTCACGAGGATGGTTGTCATTTGACTGAAGTTGACTTATGATGGTGGGTAGGAAATGTTTCCAGTTGACTTATGAGGTTGACTTAAGATTGTGGTAAATGGAGTTCGGTGGAGAGTTTCGACAATGCTCGGCCATTATGTTGGCTACTATAAGTGTTATGTGGTGAAAGTGTAGTGTTGGACATTGTCAATGTTGTGAAATTTCGAGGACGAAATTTTTACAAGTTGGGGAGAATATAACACCTCAAAACCTAGGTCTAGGTTTGTTCCCATGAATTAGCCTTCTACTTTAGTAGTAGTATTTTCTAAGTGATTATTTTAAATTTTTAGGGACAATTATTATGAGCAGTATCATTTAGGACCTTTAGCGATAATATTTTATGATTATAAGTTACAATGATGAAGCTAGTTGTATGGTGAGTTCTAGCAATATGTTTATTTCTTTAGCAATGAAAAATATACAATGCGATAATTTATTTATCAGAGTCCTTCAGTGACGATTAACTGAGCAATGTTAAAATAAAATTAAAAAAAAAGAGAAAGATAGCAAGTCTTAGAAAAAATGAAAAAAAAAAGATTTTAAGCCGATTAAGATAAAACAGAAAGGCGAAGATGGGGAGAGGTAAGGAACAGGCAGCCGACCCTAATCCGGCATGCCACTCCCATCTTTGTTGGCCCCATTGCCGGCCATCTCTATCACTGGCGATGAACTCTGGCCGTGCCCTAAACTAAACACAACCGCATGACGCCCTCATACACCACTTACGGCACGGACACTGTAAGCAATACCTGCTGCTACCAGTAGCGCAATGCTGCCATCGTCATTTCTGCCGCTGTGACCATCGCAACTCAGGCCAAGCACCTTCGTCGAACAGCATCGCGCCACACCTCCATGACCACCGTACGGTGACTAGTTCACCGTTGCCACTGCCATGCCATCACATTACCATTATCGCAGCTAAATCCACAGCCACTTATGGACTATCAGTGGTCGTTGTGGCCACCACAACTTTGGCCATTGGCCAATCTCTCCAATATTTCCACGGACTACCTCTGCACCACCACCAAACCACCTCTACACCACCACCGAACCACTAGTTTTCCATGGTACCCCTTACACCACCTCAAAATTTCCCACTCAATCATAACCATCTTCATACATATAGCAGCTTAGTCACAATTAATTTGTCAAATGAGTAATATTTCAACCTTGTAGCGGGTAAATGGATCGGTTAGTCTTCTCTTGCAGTGACGGACGATAGAATTATGGCCTTGTTGATTGATGAGTGAACTTGTTGGCTGAAATGGTTGATGAGTATGGTGTTTGTACTGGAATGAAGTGGTTGTGGGTGAAATGTGTATGAATGTGTGATTGTAGTATCTGGCGGTTTGTTTGTGTATATCGGTGGGTGTACGATGCGTGTGTTTCGGCATGTGTGTATAATGTGTAGTTGGAGTTGTGGGTGGATGATAGTGCGTAATAAGGGAGTTTTTGGGGGAACTATTGTATAGATGTATATAGCGTGATGAGTGCGGTTGTTTATGTTTGGAGGAATGGATGAGTATGTGCAGGTGGAATGTATATGGTTGTATGAACAATGCACGTAAAAAAGATGTAGTAGTGTGTGTAAGTGTATAATGGTTGTGTACTCTATACATGTGGGGGTGCTGTGCGTGCGTGACAATGTGCTTTGCGGGTGTGATGTGTGGTGCAGGTGATGTATGTGTGCATCAGTGCATGTACACTGTGTCTTTGACAAATGTGTGGGAATGGTGATTGTTGGATGTTAGTGTGTAATAGCTATGCTTAGTGGGTGTTGTTTAGCTGAACTGTGTGAGAGTATTTTCGTGTGTGTGTGTGGGTTAGTTTGTATGTTTAATCAGTGTGTGCATGTCTATGTGGAAAGTTTGGGCGTGTGTCAGTGTAGTGGGTTGACTGAGTGGAGTAGCGTGTGTTTGATTGTTTCAGGCAAATGTTATAAAGGGCCATCACTTTTCAGCAATCCAAATTCTTATTTTTTAAAAGCCATTTTCGTTATGAATTTGGTTAATTGCAAAACTGTAACCCCAGTTAGTTTTGCAATGTCTACGATGTATAATTTCCTTGGATTTTCAGTGTTCTCGAAGAGTGTTAATTGCCGTAACAAATTAGATTATTTTTGCCCGAAAATTTACAGTGATTCTTTTTACCGCTGAAATGATTCAGTGTTTAAAGTTTCAACACTTTTTAATATCATTTATCATATGTAGCGACTTTGGTAGCCTTGTGCTTCGTTAAGAGTCGGAGGGAGTTTTTGAAATAAAATGATATTTTTCAAAGAACGTTTTGGCATGATTTCAATCTAATACATATATGGATCAGTTTTGAAGTATTTTGAAATTTAGTTCTTGTCATGTTGGCCATTAAGGGTATTTTGGAACTTTTATATACGTCAAGGGAGTATTTTGATAATTTTCCATTCTCGATGGCGAATTTAGTAGTGGCATGTGTAGGTGTATTGTGTGCTTGTATAGAGGTGCATTATGCATGTATTTGTTTATTTTTGGACAACGGTTATTATATGAGTGCCATAGGTGCGTGTGTGTTGTGTTGTGGGTTTGTGTGCTTGTTTGTAAGAGAAAGAGATGAAGAAAGAATGGGAGGGTGTATTCAAACGGGTTGTCGAGACGATGGGGTGTGTCAGTCGCTGTCTTGTAGAGTTCAAGAGAGCGAGTAAGAGAGTTAGAAAAGCCGGATGGAGTCGGACGCATACGGATAGAAATAGAATGAAAGAAATTGAGGAAAAAAGTGAGTTTTCAAAAGAGTGGAGACGGGCATGTATTATATTGGCTCATTCAAGAGGAGCTTGAAAGGGACTGGGCAGTTCTTTTGGTCAAGTGTAGCAAGCAATCATCGCACAAGATTCGGGTATCGAGGAAATGCATATCATTATGTAAGTGACAAGTGACCTTTTCGATCCACCTAGTGCATATACAATGTATATATTATCTATTTTTCAAAATCTCTATTTGCCATAAGTGAATAGCTTGTAGTTAGTTCATTTCGAGAATAAGGATCAGAACTGTTTAGGAAGTTAATTCAAAGTTTATAAATCATTGCGTAAATCGTATCTTGATAAATGATTTGCCCTATTTAGGTTAATTCAAAGGATCTGTGGTTAAGTTTGATTAGCTTAACATAGCTTCGAACCCTGGTAAGGAGATTTCTATCCGCCCAATTTCATCCATTTGTTCTTGTGATTATTTTTTCTGAATTGTTAATGAATTTCCTTTGAACTCTATGATAATTGTTATAAATTACATCGTTTGACTTTAATACCCGGTCTTGAGCTTTACAAGTTTATTAAAAATTGTATTCGATGCTTAGTACTTATTTCTCGTTGAGTATCGATTTATTCATTGTAGTATCACTTATTGCATTCTGCCTATTGACATGAGTTAAGTGTATTGAGGAGTTATAAGGATGGTCTGTATTGGGGGTGATATAAGGATGGTCTATTATTTTTAGGTGATATTACTATGTAAGGGTCTAACTAGTGTTCATATGTATATGTAACCACAGTGTTAGTGAGCATCACTTTTGTGGATTTGCTAAGTGATTACCGTACACTGCCTGTGTGGCTTTGCTAAGTGTTTTCCTGCACTGCCTATGTGGCTTTGCAAATTTACTCATGTTCAATATACCATCTGCATCTTTTACTGTGAATTCGAAATGGCTTCATTGATTTCTGAATTGAGTAACTGAGTTGAATCTCATGCCATATTGCCATTGAAATAATTTTTTCAAATCATTTGTATTCCTATATTGAGTTTGGAGCGACCTTATTGAGCTCTCAAAAGCTCACCCCCTTTTTGTTCCCTTCTACAGGTAATAACCAACAATAGATTGCATTGGGTATGGAATATAATTGAGTGAGGGAAAGAGAATTGTTGTTTTAGTCTTGGTTATAAGAACCCCTACGTGGGTCAGTATTCCTATTAAAAAATTTTGACTAAAAATTGATGTTTCAATCATGACAGTACATTTAGAGTATTGTCTTGTTCGATGTATTAGTTGCTCTGACGGACTGATGGTACTATATTGGTAGAGATTGAGGGTATTATTGTCTTAGTGTAAATGATCGAGTGAGTGTTAACATATAGAAAATTTCGGGATGTTACACGGTTAGTCAGAAGGTTATGGGAAATTTTGAAATTATGGGAAAAAAACCAGCCGGCTAGTCAACTTGGTTCAGATTTTTTAAAAATCGAAGAGTTGAAAATCTGCCGGTTAGTCAGCTGCTTTGAACAACTTAAATGACAATATAGGCCAAATAAACCATCCAGTTTTGAGCACGATTTTAGGGTTTCTTCACACACTTTTTACCCAATTCAACCTCAATCTTCCTTGGAATCCTCTAAATTTCATTGAAGAATGTCCAAACACATTTGTACAAGAAGAGGGCATGAAAGAGGCCTATAAATCGGGAAGATTTCTCGATTCCAGCCGACAAAGTAGCCAGATGATCATTCTTTGCTAACTTTGGACCAAGGCGTGCACCTTACACGCAGTTTTTTGCCGAAGAGGTAAATTTTCAAAGAATTTTCTAATGTTACACACACTCTTTCACCTTCCTTAACACGCACATCATGCCCATGCAAGGAAGGACCCACATGCACAAATTTTCATGTAATTAGAAGATTCCTCAAGATTTCCTCCTTGTTTTTTTATTTTGCAGCCCCTCCTTATGAACCTGCGCTATAGGGGCTCTCTCAATCTTCTTAGAGGGGTGGGCAAAAATCCTGGTAACCATTAAGAATAGGGTAGTGGTAACTTGTTTTGATCTTTTCTTGGACGGGTTGCATATCGCGACCCGTAACAAAATACATCTCTTATCTCTCGCTGAGCATTGGTGGGATTCTATCAATACATTTTACTTGCCGTTCGGGGAGGCATGGTCACCCCATTCGACTTCACAAACATAATTAGTGTTCGTGCTCGAAGGAGGCCTAAACCTTGGGCTAATGATCTCGACAAAGATCAGGACCTCGTGGTCCGGTTACTCGGTTATGAACCGTCATGAAAAAGGCTGGTTTGATCTTGTTAGGTACCCTTTGTGCACACTACGAGGGTATGGATTTGGAGGGGGCAGAAGGCCCGGTGTCGACCTGTTTATCCAAAGAATTTTTTGTAATCTCCTACACTTTTTTGAGCAATTTAAAATAATTATCTGTGACCAAAAAAATAAATGGGCGATAATTTTGAGTAATGCTTAGAGATTAGTAGAGAAAGAATGTTAAAATGATTTTGGAAAATATATGTAATTTTGAATACTTTTGGGGTCATTTTGTAATTTTGGACAACTTTGGGGCCATTTTGCAAAATTTGAAAGTCAGGCATTTTGTGTCAATTTTTTTGAAAAATGGGGCATAACATGATGCCGCCTCCTACTTAATTTAGGATGACTAATTTAAATAAATATTTAATCAATGGTTGGATTTTTCTTAAAGAAAAAGAAATGAGAAATTCAGGTATAGAAGAAAAAAAAAAGAAAGAAGAAACAGTAACAGAGGAAGAAGAAAAGCACGAAAATTTCGGGCAGAAAAATCACACACACACACACACACACAGAGATTGAGAAATAAATCTCGAGGGTAATCCTTGCCTCTTCTTTCTAGTCTGTGAATTTAAGTTTGTGTGTGTGTGTGTGTGTGTGTGTGTGTTTAGGGACTGTGCACTGCGTGTGTATGCCGTGGACATAACTTTGTAGGCGGTGGGTTTAATGTATGTTTAAGGGCTTCGGGTCTTGGTTAGAGAGAGTAATTCGTGTGTTTTTAGTATGTATATGTGTGGTCAGTTTGTCTTTAGCAAGTATGTGTATGTGTGATTAAACTGTGGTGCAGCGCGTGTTGAGTGAGTGTTGTATGCAATGTGTGTGCGTGAAGCACGATGCTATTATGGCAGCAGTGTTGCGGGTGATGTGCATGTGTTTAAATGGTTTAATTGTGTGTATATGTGGTATGGTGTATGTAAGTGTGTATAGGAGGAATTTGATAGAGTTGTGTGTGCATTCAATGGGTTGGCAAAGGGAGAGGGATGTGTTCACGATGTGTGAGAAAAGTGTGTGCGCGCGCGTGTGTGTAAGGGTATATATTTTTTGATTAATATGTAACTCTGTGTTAGTGTGTGTTATTTGGGGGTATAATACGTATTTAAAGATTCCATAGGGTATTTAAAGGGTGTAGCAGTTGGTGGGGGGAATTCTGTGTGTGCAAATGCTTCGGCAAAGAAGGAGAAAAATGAAAGAGATGAAGATCGTGTGTTCAAGGTGTTTGAGTGTGTTTAATCCTAATGGATGTGAAAAATAAGTGTTATTGTCACTAAAGATAGGAAATTATTTAGGTAGTTTTTATACAAATTTTTATAAATATTTAGAATAAAAATCTGACAAAGTCTAAAACAGTAACCCCCATTATTTTTACGAGACGTACGCTCTAGAATGTTTTGGAAATTTTGGTGTTCGCGAATAATGCTAAATTGGGGTATGGATTAAAAATAATTCTCGAATTATTTGGCATACCAAATCAAGTTTTTTTTATCTGAAATTTTTTTAAAAAACCTTATATTACTAAAATGTTTCAGTGTCTAAAGTTTCTTACCATTTCAAGGTAGATAGCTATATTTAGCAGAACCGACATTTTAGCACTCGATTAAGACACCCATTCGAGATTTTTGACCAAAAACTTTTTAAAATACCTTTTAGCCCAAAAGTTACTTTGGGATGCCTAAAATAGTGTTTTGATGTGTTTTTAAGATTTTTTCAGTGCCGTGAATCCCTAGGGGGTATTTTGGTACTTTTACCTATAAAAGGTATTTTTGGGAAAATTCACATAAGGTAAGGATATTTTAGTGATTTTACTTACGGGAAGGCTATTTTGGTGATTTGAATATGAGAAGAGTGTTTTTAGTACGGTGAGGAGGCCGTTCTGGGAGTATGCGTGAGTCAGTATTGAATTCATAATATCGTAGTATATACTATATACTAATAATTGGATTATTCTGCTTAGGTTAAAGTAAAAGACTTTCCGGTTAGACTAGCTGAGCTTCGGATCCAGATAAGGGTTTCTATCTGAAGCCTGGCTAAGGACTTCTATCCAACACCTAATTGATAACGTGTGTTGGTAAGTATTTTTTTTATTTGCTTATTGCTATTGCTGAACACTGAGGTTGGTATTGAATTAGCATGTTATTGCCAAGAAAATCCCAGCATGGAACTTGAATCGGTTCTTTGAAAATCGTACTAATGCTTGCCTATTATTGCATGCTGAGAAAATTCAATAATTTTTTGCTTTCTTTCTTTTGAATTGTTATGCTTAAATTCGATAACTATTTGTATTTGTTCTTGCTATTTGTTTGAGGATATTTTTACCTTGAATGATGAATTGATATCAGCATGTTAAAACCCTAATTGATTTCGGTTATTTGAATCCATGTTGATGCTCGTTTTTATTGCATGTCGAGCACTGAATTTCTTGTTGATCCTATGATTGTTGTTTTTTTTTGTTGACCTGGGAATCTGTTATGTAGGGAGGCATTATAAGGGGTCTGAACTTGCATAATTATGTAGGACTAGTACCTTAATGAGAATGTCTAGTCATCATACATCATGCATGTGTACACTCTCTGTGCATTGCCTAAATGGCACTGCCTCTACCCAGGATCAATACGTTTGAATTTTCTTACATTGTATCTTACAATGATTATTTTGAAAAATGATGTCTAAATGAATGTATTGTTATCTGATTGAGTTGAAACTCTTTCCCATATTGTGATCAACTGTTTATGATTATATGAAACCCTTCCCTTATTGCCCTTTGAAGTATCTGTGTTTGTTTTGAAATCTTTTGGAAATTCATCATTACATTTTAAAATGATGGGTTTGAAAAACGATCTTTAAAGTTTATTTTGGTCTCTATTTATGATTGATTATGATCGTTTAGAAAATCATCAAATTATTTATGATCGTTTGAAATATTTTTAAAAAATTATCATCGAATGGACTCTTTAGTCATTGTAATTCCTTTGGTTGTCCTTGAATGATTTAACTGAGCTCTTAAACCTTTTGTTTAATTCCCTACTGCAGGTGATCAGCTGTAGAATGATCAGGAATGTGTTTAGAGTTTGTGAGATTTCGATGAACCCACCACTACTTTGTAGTGAGACCCCTGTGTGGGTTGGTACTATTAACTCGTTCTATAAGAACTCGAGCTGTAAAGAAATTAAGTTTAAGCAGTTTTGTAATCTTGTATTTTGAAGAATTTGAGTTGATGTCTAGTTAGATACTTTGAAGTATGTGTTAGTTAACAGGATTTGACAGGTTTGATGTGAAGAGATAGGTTAACACTTCGGAGTTCGGGGCAATTGAGCTCTGGGTTTTTGGGATTGTACATTTTTCTTTACACTTCAGGAGAAACCCTTTTCAGCAACAGGGATTGTTTTGTTCAACTACGGTGCCTACGGGCTTTGGAGACTATAGAGTAGGCTGGGGAGTATGACTGGGGTATACCCGCTCTGGCCTATTTATTCCAGTCTGTGGGTGCACTGTCCCTAAGGCAGTTGTCACGCCCCCAAAATGAGAGGTTGTGACTGTAATCAAATTTCATTAATATACCGCTATGGTTCCCAAAGTAATGGTATAAACATAGCAACTAAAAACCTCTGAAATAAAAATATTTTTATATACATATATCAAAAGTTTATTACAATCCATTCCCAAAATATCCCCTTACAAAAATTATGGATATGCAACAGTTAAAAAAAATATAGCTGTTCATTTCAATCAAATGAACCTTATCTGGGTAAGGTTGTTAGAGTTAAATCCACAATGTTTACGATACTAAGCAAAAGTCTCAAAACTCCCTTGCTGCCATAACATTCATACGTCACATCCTTCACCTGTGCCAAAGGCAAAGTAGAAGAGAAAATAGGTGAGCTCGAATAGCCCCGTAAGCTAGCAAATGATGAGATAACAAGCAATACTAAAAGAGATAAACGACAATATTAAATAGAAAAGAGCAACCATGTGTTACTATCAAACATGGAAGCAACAAATCTAAGCATTCAATTCATACACATGGCTATTGTATGTTGGGTATGCTACAAACGTACAAAGACTATGTTAGTCACAAAACCCAAAAGTCGAACCAAATGTACAAATATCAAGCTTGTGATACCGGTAGCGTACTAGGAGCTCGCCAGTACAAAGGACCCTCTCAAATTTTGAGAGTTGTTCAACATAGTCAATGTCAATCTTAAATTGACGGTCATAAATGTAAAGATTTCAAAGGTGTGCTCATTAGGGCACAAATGGGGAAGGGTAAACAATGTTCTAAACGAAGGCAAAAGTGGAACAAACCAAATGTAAACCAATAAAGATGAACAGAATTGATGAAGCATGAGCTTTTGGATTTCGAAAGATACCTTTTCTACAGCAAAAACGTATAAACCCTTACCTAAACCAAGCTTTTGGACAAGAATAACCTCAAGGCACAACCTTAGTACCAAAGTAGCTTCCAAGCCTTCTATGCACTCTCTCTCTCTCTCTCTCTCTCTCTCTCTCTCTCTATCTCTCTCTCTTTCCGTTGTAAAGGAAAAAGGAACAGAGAACAAAAGGGCTGGAAAGAAATAAAATACTATTTAAATGAACGCAAAATTATACTTTCATTCGAAGCAAAAGGTGTTTTCGTTTGACTGGATCCTACAGTCGCGAAATTTCCTTTCCCAAAATCTTGATTTTTCCTTCGACCGAAAACTCTTTCATTCGACCAAAAATTTCAGTCATCATTCTTCCTCAAATCGACACAATTTTCATTCGAAGCAAAGTGGTTTTATTCGACCGAAAACTTCAGTCGCTCCAAGATGTCCCCGCCCTTCTAATTGGTTCGAATAAATCCAGGATTCATTTGACCAAATTCTTCAGAAATGATTTTGAACAATTTTTCTTAATATTACAAGAAGATCACAAACTTTTCATTAATCTTACGGTAATAACTTAGCATAAGAAAAAGAAAAGAAAAAAAAGAAATTTTTGGGGTATTACATTCCCCCCCCCCTCCCCTAAAAGAATTTCGTCCTCGGAATTAAAGAGTACCTTAAATGTCTAAAAGCTAGGAGTGCTTTTCATGCATAGCAACCTCGAGTTCCCAAGTGACTTCTTTGATGGTGCCGGAAATGGTTCGATGATACGTGGAGGTGCCACAAAGGATGCGGTCTGAGTTGGCTTCCAGGTAGGCAACGTGGGAGACAGCAAGGACGGCGCAAGGGCCGAGGACAAGGCTCCCCAGACAGGTCGTGAGGGGTGGCAGTGCTGCGCAGGCAGGGTGACGATGAACAGGACCGACAGTCTGCAGTCCGTAATGAGGGTATGGCGTCCAGGGTCCGTAGACGGGAGTTCAAGTATATTTCTCTCACTAGAATTCCAGAGAGAATGTTTCCTTTAGAGAGAGAAAGTGAAAAGTCCAAATGAGAATAAGATCCTTGAAAAAGCTCCAAAGTCCACTATTTATAGGCAAAAATGTGCATGTGTCATAAGTTGACATGTGTCGCCCCCTGGGAACGACACGTCGCCAGGGGGCCAACGCACTGACCCTTCGTTGGACTGCCGGTTCCTAAGTTCGTGCTGCCCTGCCCTTGCAACATCTCTCTGCCTGTCTGAGGAGACTGATCATGCCGCGGTAGCATGGTCAGAGTAGCCCGTTGCCCCAGCCTCCAGTCCAAGCCCTTACTGAATCCCACAGGTCTGGCAGCGGCGGGGAAGACCCGACGCCCAGCTGCCAGGTGGACTAGGCAAGATGCCCTTCCGAAGACCTGCTCCCGTCTCCGAGTGA
Organism: Escallonia herrerae; assembly: GCA_033070095.1. Lineage (NCBI taxonomy): Eukaryota > Viridiplantae > Streptophyta > Magnoliopsida > Escalloniales > Escalloniaceae > Escallonia > Escallonia herrerae. The sequence continues at coordinate 6,729 of JAVXUP010004288.1, read as the reverse complement.
CCCGGGGGTCATAGTCCTTAGGGGTGCCGACGCGAGCCCCCAGTGCCAGAGCACGTAGGCCAGTCACGCAGGCACCCTGGCGGAGATAGTGTCCTGGAGGAGTAGCCTATCCCGTAAGCATATAACATGATTGCAGCGCATGGGGCGCGGTTGAGTGCGGGCGACGAGGGTCGCAGAGTGATCTCCGAGCGACGAGGGTCGTTGCGTGGATGGCGCGCGACCGTGAGCGACGGTTGTCATGGCGACAGAGCGGCCACAAGTGACGGTCATCGAGACTACGGGCGACGGTCATCGCGACGAAGGGGCACGGCCGAGAGCGACGGTTGTCGCGACTATGGCGGAGTGCGGCCGCGAGCGACGGTCGTCGTGACAATGGGGTGGGGTCAAAGGTGACGGCGTCGGTGTTCAAGGCAGGTGGCCGACCCCCATGGGGTGGCCGACCCCCAAGGGAGGCCGACGCTTGGGGGAGGCCGAGCCTAGAGGGAGGCCGACCCCCAGAGGGTGGCCGACCCCTTGGGGGAGGCCGACCCTAGAGGGAGGCCGACCCCTCGGGGTGGCCGACCCCCCAGGGTGGCCGACCCCCTTGGGGGAGGCCGACCCTAGATGGAGGCCGACCCCCCGAGGGTGGCCGACCCCTTGGGGTGGCCGACCCCCAAGGGAGGCCGACCCTTGGGGGAGGCCGACCCCTTGGGGTGGAAGGCACGCCGAAGTCGCTTCACGAATGGTTCACGTGACTTGAGCATGCGTTGCTTTGACCGGCCCTCGAGCGTTGAAAAGTTGACCGCTGACTGGGTGATGTGTCGTGCAAAGTGGGTCCCTTGGCGGGTCTTGGGGTGCGACCAGAATAGGGTATGAACATAAGCCCCCTGCGTGCGGCGGGCGCGGAGGGGCAACCCGAGCGGGCGTCGCATGCATAAACGATGTGGTTACAGCCCCTGTTGCTGCGGGGGCCAAGGTTCCTGGTAATGGAGCCGGCGATGACGCTAAGCCCGTGTAGCAGTTTGATTGAGCCGGCGATGGCTTCAAGGTTGTGAGCCCATCCCGTAGTTTGATTGTGCCGGCGATGGCTTCAAGGTTGTGAGCCCATCCCGTAGTTGATTGTGCCGGCGATGGCTTCCAGGTTGTGAGCCCATCCCGTAGTTGATTGTGCCGGCGATGGCTTCAAGGTTGTGAGCCCATCCCGTAGTTGATTGTGCCGGCGATGGCTTCAAGGTTGTGAGCCCATCCCGTAGTTTGATTGTGCCGGCGATGGCTTCCAGGTTGTGAGCCCATCCCGTAGTTTGATTGTGCCGGCGATGGCTTCCAGGTTGTGAGCCCATCCCGTAGTTTGATTGTGCCGGCGATGGCTTCCAGGTTGTGAGCCCATCCCGTAGTTGATTGTGCCAGTGATGGCACTAGCCCGTGCTGGCGCTCAGCCCATGCCGCAGGGAGGGGTCCTCGTGCAGGAGCACTACGAGCGGAGCCTCCAGAATGCCGCACACTCTAGAGAGTGGGTTGAAGGTCTTCCATGCCCATGGCGGGGGCGCATGGTGTGGTGAACGGGTGTTATGCCCGGAGGCTTGTAACATGGTCGTGGTGCATGGACATGGCGACGATTGTCGCGGGGACAATACTTGGTGCCGGAGCACATGTCATGAAAGTGGTGGGGCGACGAACGTCGCGAAGCATATACTTGGTGCCGGGGGCACGCATGATAAGAATGGCGCGCGGCGACGAACGTCGCGGAGCTATACTTGGTGCCGGGGGCACGTATGTGAAGATGGCGCACGGGCGCGGCGACGAACGTCGCGGAGCTATACTTGGTGCCGGGGGCACGTATCGTGAAGATGGCGCACGGGCGCGGCGACGAACGTCGCGGAGCTACAGTTGGTGCCGGGGGCACGCATGATGAGAATGGCGCACGGGCGCGGCGACGAACGTCGCGGAGCTATACTTGGTGCCGGGGGCACGTATCATGAAGATGGCGCACGGGCGCGGCGACGAACGTCGCGGAGCTACAGTTGGTGCCGAGGGCACGCATGATGAGAATAGCGCACGGGCGCGGCGACGAACGTCGCGGAGCTATACTTGGTGCCGGGGGCACGTATCATGAAGATGGCGCACGGGCGCGGCGACGAACGTCGCGGAGCTACAGTTGGTGCCGAGGGCACGCATGATGAGAATAGCGCACGGGCGCGGCGACGAACGTCGCGGAGCTATACGTGGTGCCGGGGGCACGCATGATGAAGATGGCGCACGGGCGCGGCGATGAACGTCGCGGAGCTATACGTGGTGCCGGGGGCACGCATGATGAGCATGGCGCACGGGCGCGGCGACGAACGTCGCGGTAGTGCATCAAGTGACCATTGGCGTTGAGCGCGCGTTGTAAAGAGCGCGATGAGTTGGCACAAGCGACGCGGTTCAAGGAGATGGCACGCGGGCGACGGGGCCTGTCGCGGAGCTGTCATGTGAATGCGTGCGACGAAGGTCGTGGAGGTGGCGCGCGGGCGCGCACTGCGGTCATAGCGGTGACGGCGCGTGGTCGACAAACTGTGGCGAGGCGCCGGCGGACGGGAGCGTAAAGTAAAGGAAAAAGAAAAGAAAGAAAGAAAGAATAGAAAAAGAAAGAAAGAAAGAGAAAAATAAAAAGAAAAAGAAAAGAAAATTGCCCACCCCTATATAAGGAGCGGAGGGGGGCAGGGCGGAGGCACCGCCATTTGTGCCTACGCAAGTCAGAGAGAGAGAGAGAGAGAGAGAGAAAGAGAGAAAAAGGGATGGTGAGAGAAGAGGTAGAATTGGGCGAGGGGTCGTCGGGGCCAGGGGGTCGGCCAGTCACGGGGGGTCGGCCGCACGAGAGGGGTCGGCCGAGCGAGGGGGATCGGCCGGACGGGGTGGGTCGGCCCAGCGAGGGGGATCGGCCGGGCAAGGGGGGTCGGCCCAGCGAGAGGGGTCGGCCGCGCATGGGTTGTCGGCCAGCCACGGGGGGTCGGCCGCACGAGAGGGGTCGGCTGCACATGGGGGGTCGGCCAGTCACGGGGGGTCGGTCACGCAGGTTGTCCGACAGGCCCAAGTCCCATCCTCACAGCCCGGAGCGACGCCAGCAGCGAAAAAAGTTCGGCAGAAGATGTGGGCGAAGTCGCGAGGGGCCGCGACGGGTACATCGCGACCCCCGCGGGATATGATGACTGTACCTGTGCCGGCGCCGCCAGTCGATGAGGCCACACCGTCAGTGGGTGTCGAGGCGGCAGTGCCATTGACCTTTGATGATGGCGGTAGGAGGTCCTACGATCCGGAGCCAGATAAAACAAACACATTGCTGGGGGTGAGGGGAGTAGTACCGTGTGTACCGGACCGTGAGCTGTGGAGGGAGTTGGCCATTCGTGTGGCAGACGGAGCGTTCAGGACACCGTGGGGTGGTCCGTCGATGGGAGAGGAGCCTCGGCTGTCGTCACCCTACCTTCGCGCGCCGAGCCCGGCGGAGGCGCCCGTGATGTCGCCGAGGTATGTACCGGCATTGTTGATTGGGAGAGAGGACATACCTTGGTCGCCGGTGATGTTCAAGGGCCATAGTGCGATGCCGGTAGGGTGGGACTTTTGGTGTGAGCATATGTTGGAGACACCGGTGAGGGCGCAGGTGTTGCAGGCACTAGGGCTGTTACCGGCGATCAATGTTACGGCGAGGGGGGTGGAGTTATATAGGGATACGCCAGGGATGACCCGATTGCTGGCAAGATGGAGCACGCAGTCGCATACGTTCGTGACCGAGTTCGGGGAGATCGGGCCGACGTTACTCGATGTGTTGATGCTGACAGGGCTGCCGATACACGGGGAGGTGGATGCACGGGTGACCCGGCTGAGCGGGGAGGAGCGGTTGTTGCAGACGCAGCTACTGGACATTTTGGCGGAGACGAAGAGGCACCGGAAGGGGACGTACGGTGGGTGGCTGCGCCAGTTCTACGGCACGCCGCAGGCGAGGACAGGCCAGAAGTTGGGCAATGCTGCCCAGTTTGTGATGGGTCCGTATCATGGCAGCGATCGGTACGAGTTGGTGGCGTTTTTGGCGATGTTCTTATCGAGGTAAATTTTGTACTGTCGTGTGATTATTTGTGAATATATCGTATGTCCTGCTTGCCCTGTAAAACGTCAAACTGACATATGTTGCCGGTCGTTGTTTGCAGGTTTGTGTTTGAGGGGACACCTGAGGATGGCATTTCCCCGAGGGTGTTTCCCTTGGCCATTAGGATGGCGCAGGGAAGGCGGGTCGGCTTGGCTCCGGTGTACTTGGGCACGTTATACTCGCGGCTAGATCAGTTCGTGAATGACGTGAAGTGGTCGTATGGTCGGTATTAGGTGGCGACATACGTGGACTGGATGTTTTTGCAGAGGTACCTGTACGAGTGCTTTCCAGGGTACCGTCCTGACGGATACCCACTCGCACACCCGTCACCGACGATGGGGACAGTGACCCGTCCAGGCAGGTCGCGGCAGGTGGCGTTGTGGTGTAGCGGGTCTCGGGCTTTTGCTTGGGCAGGCATCAGGAGGCCGGGGTGCCCGTTGGCACAGATTCTAGACAAACGGGGGGAATGTGAGCGACGGCCCTATATGGAGATGCATGCGTCATATGGTACGCCGCCCTGGCTGCACGTGCAGGAGGTGACGACAGATCTGAGCCGGAGAGGCGAGCTAGCGCCAGGACAGCTGGCGCTATTGGTTGCGTATTTTCCCGGCTGGCTTCCGGTATTGACAGATGATGGCGGGAAGCCCGCCGAGTGCTGCTATTATGTGGCGAGGTATTGCCCGGACCGTCTGTCGTTGGCGTTCGGGTACGATCTAGAGCCCCCATGCGGTTATGACAGCCCGTGGAGTGTGGCGACGGCTTTTGGGTATACACTATATGACAGAGCCCGCGAGTGGCCGGCACCGACGACAGAGTGGAGGCAGCCAGGGACAGAGGTGGCAGGGGCGGTGACCGCGGATTATGCGCATTGGTGGGAGCGACTGCGAGGGAGCTGGGCCGGATGGCTGGCACAGCCGTCAGGCACACGTCGACAGGTAGATGTGTTCGCATGTGACCGAGCCCTGAGTTTGATATCGGCCACAGTCGCGAGGCAGTGCGGGATGCTGTCACTGGTGACCGGGAGTTCTGTTCCGAGCTCGGAGAGGGAGGCGGAGGAGGATGCCGTAGAGTTGGGGGACGCGGCTCCCGGGGAGGACCGTGGGGAAAAGCCTATTGCCGAGGTGCCGAGGGTGCCGGGGGCCGGCAAGGGGCCCTTGTCGGCATTGCGAGTGGGGATGATGGAGACAGCTCGTCAGGCTAGTGCTGGTACCTCAGCCCCACACCTATCAGGGGCGAAGAGGCCGCGCGACGTATTAGAGGAGCTAGACTCTGAGGTTTGCTTCTGTCCTTTCTTTTTGTCGTATAAATATGGTTTGCATATTGCTCATAATCTGTGAACTGACAGCGGTTTTGCCAGGGGGACGAGGAAGAGGCGGTCGCGGGGGGGAGCGAGGCCGAGACTGAGATCGCAGGCGAGGAGGCTATGGCAGCCGAGGCCGGCAGATTAGTTGACAGTGACGAGACCGAGGTCGTTGAGCTATTGACGGCCAGTGTGCCGAGGAGGGTGAGCCCATTGCCTGCTACTGAGGAAACGGTGGGGGCACTATACGGCGGAGAGGGGAGCGATACGGTGATGTTCGACATTGACGAGGACTGGTGGACAGGCATGGAGACGCAGGTTGTGGGAGGTGATGGTGGCGAAATGGCGGAGCCTGAGTCTGTTGTTGCTGCCTCGATTCGTGAGCGAGAGACACCGGTTCAGGCCGTGGTGGTGCGACGGCATGACACATTGCCGGAGTCCGTGGTTGAGGTCGGAGCTACTCTTCTGGCGATGCACTCAGCCACGATTGGGGCGCAGAGGGCGGGTGGGATGTCGGAGATTTCTGCAGCGGGCGGCAGTGGCGCGACAGTCGGAGATATGAGTAGAGGATCCTCGAGCGGTCAGGTGGATGTGGCAGCTTGGGGGGGCCTCCAGCTACCAGCGGAGACTGTGCGCCGGTTAGAACTGGTGAAGGCAGCGTTCCCGCAGACATTCGAGAGCGTGGTGGTAGAGAACCCAGTACTACGGATGTGGGTGTCTGCAGGGTTTATGGAGTGGTTGCTGCCGTTCGCCAGTGTGCCGTCGTCGGGTTGGACTGCAGAGTTCGTTGCTCGGTCGCTTTCAGAGTTCGCTCCGTTCACATCGCTAGGTATGCAGCTGGACTGGCTAGCAGATTTCTTTAGATCGAGGAGCGTCAGCCACGATATGGATGAGAGGCGTGCAGTCGTGGTTATGCGGGAGATGTTGCTGGAGCGGCGCCGCACAGGATTAGAGGCAGAGCGGTCAGAGATCACGGCAGAGTTGGCCGGGATTGACATGCAGGTGGCAGAGATAGAGAGACAGCTTGTCGATTTGCAGAGGCAGTTGTCCGATCTACAGAGGCGGCGAGGTGAGGTGGACGGGCGGGAGTCAGAGCGGTTAGGGCGACAGGCCGAGCTTGATGCTGGATGGTCAGAGGTACAAGCGGAGCGGGAGGTACTTCAGGCATTCAGCTCCCACCCAGTTGCATCGCTGTTGTCTAGACTTTCCTAGCTTGTACGTTACTTTGCCGTAGTTGTAGTGCTTAACGACGGCTAGTAAACGTTTGATGTATATGTACATATTTTTGATGGTCTCGGCTTATTGTATGTTATGTTCGGTTGCTCTCTTCTTT
>JAVXUP010004287.1:0-35910 GCA_033070095.1 Escallonia herrerae | reverse complement strand
GCCTGTTAATAAATTGGGTCAATGGACCCATTATCCGCCCACTAACAGATAATGTGTATTTGTTAGTCTGGATAATTACAGTTAATTAGAGGATATTTATCTCCTAAGTGTTTGAGGTAAATACATCTTTATCTCCTAAGAGTTGGAGGTAAAGCCAGTCTCTAATTGTATCTCTATATAAAGGCTAGAGATATCCCAATAAATAAAGGAAGTCATAGCAATAATCCCTCTCTATAGCACTCTCTCTAGAGTAATCACCAAGCTCTAGGATTTGGTTCGTGGACGAAGAACTCGACTCTAGTAGCCGTTTTCGTACCTGCGAAAAAGATCAAGCGCGTTGGAGGCTCGTAACAACAAGGATCCTACGTCGGAATTTTCGAAGACTTCGTACGGTATGTTTTCGAACCCATTACGTGTTACGTGGTAGCACGATAATTGTTGTAATCGTTTCAACATTGGTATCAGAGCATGATTACTTGTTGATTCGCCTTTAACATGCTAGATTAAATTATGTGCATGTTACGATTTTTTCCGGATACATGAATGAGACCCATTATTAAAATTCGAAATTTATTGAGCATGTTTTTCTGAAAAATAATTAGATGTTTTTGTTCTCCTATGGTTGAGGATGAACTCCATAAAATTTCGTGATTTTTGGATGCATGATTTGTGAGAAATCACGATTTTATTTTTCAAGAAAACTGTGGTTTTTTCGAGTTTTGGGACTCAAATTCGGAGTATGATATTCTGTTTTTATCATGATCGGTTGGTACATAATTAATCTATGTTGTATAAGCTTTCCAACGATATATCGTACGCATTATTTGGCTTAAAAACGAGAGAGATATGGCATCCCGAAGTTGGCATCGCGACATGGCGGCGCTGGAAAAATTAGGGTTTTCCTACGAAGATGATGAACAGTAAACCCACGCGCGCCACGCGCTCAAGCCGAGCCGTACACGCGCCACACGCGCAAAGTCGCGCCGAAACCAGCCGTCACGCTCATCCACGCGCCAGTCGTGGCTGAGCCCAGGCGCGAAACGCGCCCACGCGCTCTCACGCGCCAGCAAGGCAGCGTCCACGAGCCCACGCGCTCCACGCGCGCGTGCCTACCACGCGCCTGCTCCAAGAATCAGCTGCGCTGTCCCACGCGCACGGCGGCGCGTGGAGGCGCGTGCAGACTGGTTTTTTGGCCGGTGATCGTCACCGCCGGCGAGTGGAGTCTTGTCGTGCCTTCTGAAAATTTTCAGTGGTGTTGAATTACCTTTATACCCTCTGTGTGTGTTCTGTTTAATTTTTAAACGACTTTTTCTATGAAAAATTAACTTTAAAATTTTGTTTTATACACACAGAATTTTTATTTAATTTCAGAGGGTATATTAGGGTTAAATTTACTGTTTGCCAATTTTTTTAGGATTTATCTCTCAGTTTTTGGTCATTTGTGAGTATTTTTTGTGGTACTTTTGTGGTTCCCAAAAATACGAATAATGCATAAATATTATTTTTTGCACTTCGTGAGTAGCAATAAATATTTTTGGAGAGTTATATGACATAGATAAATTATGTCTAATTTGTTACATGCTTGCCTTGATTTGTGTTATGGTTTAAATATACTTTTGAGGTATATTTGTTGGGTTTTTGGTAAATCCACACTTTTAAACCATTTATATTTTCAAGGCCCTTGTCGCCCGTTTTCCTTGGGAGGAGAATGTGGCCTATTCATCCATTTTATTACCCTGTAACTTCTTATTTGAGTATGCTAGTTTTAGGTTAAATGGATGGATATTAGATTGGCATTCTAAAGAAACTTATGTTTAATGTGTTTACTTTTGTTTTAAGAAAATTCTTTTGAGAATAATGTGTTGTGCGGCATCTCCATTTGTTTTATTGGAGTAGTTTGTAGTAGGATTCTCAAAGATGTTGTATTCTGCTATTTCCCTGTATATTTCGAGAAAGCCTTGTACGGGGATGTAATTTCGCACGCACATTATTCAAACCAGAATTTTCTTAGCATAAGTTATTAGAATGCCAATAGGGCTCAATGGAGTCCTTGCAAATTTAATTGCATGGTGCAATTTTATATTGTTCTAAATTATCATGTGGATGATTTATTATATTGTGGCTTATATGATGATGAAATTTATTGCGAAAAATTACTTGAAAAATATTTTTCCCAACTCACATACATGGGAGATGATTACGAGCTTAGCAGATTTTCGATTTCATGATGTGAGGAAGGATTATGTTTTTCATTTGAATTTTTTGAAATAAAAATAAGGATGTATAATTAATGTCTTTTCCTTGCGCAATCTAATGTAGTGAATATAATGGCCACCAAAAATGTCATAGCTGATCTCGTTAAGGGTGAGAAACTTAACGGAGATAATTATGACGTTTGGCACAAAAAGATGAAATTCATGCTGAACGAACAAGAGCTCGAGGAGCACTTGACCAAGGAGATGGTCGCGCCAACTGAGGCGCAACCCCTAAGAGACCACACTGCCTACCAGAAATGGAATCAGAAAGATCGTAGTGCGCGCTACACCTTGTTGAGCAGCTTGCAAAATGATCTAATTGGGCAGTATGATGAACTTCCAACTTGCAAAGCTTTATGGGATCAGCTCAAGTTCTCTTTTGGTGGAACCTCAACTACGCGGCTTCGTAGCCTTGTGATTAAGTTTGAGGAGTACACAAAAGACCCTAAACATACCATGAGTGAACATCTAAGGATGATGTCCAATATGATTGGTAAGCTAAGGGATGCTGGCCATGCGCTCACAGATGAGCAGCAAGTCAGAGCTGTCATAAGGTCCCTTCCTGCCTCGTGGGCCAATATGAAACAGATATTGACCCACAGTGAAAACATCAAGAACTTTTCTGATGTTTCACAGCATGTCATCCTTGAGGACGAGACTCGAGATACTGACAAGACCCTTGCTTATGTCGCCCAAGGGGGATCGCGCAATGCAAATGGCAAGCGCGAAAGACAAAGTAAGAAAGGTAAGAAAGGCGAGGCTAGCACTTCTGCGCCAAAGGAAGGAAAAATGAAGAAACGCAAGAGAGGAAAACGTGGTGGGAAAAAGGATCTGTCTAAAGTTAAATGCTTCAACTGTCAACAGAAAGGACACTTCGCTCGTGATTGCACTGAGCCGAAGAAGGTACTTTCAGAATCTCTCTCTCAGTTATATGTTTCCTCACATGTGATGGTTGCTCATTCCCAACCTGTGTGGTTTGTGGATACAGGTGCAACAAAACATGTAGCACGTGATCGAGAGGGGTTCGTAGATTATCACCGGATTCCAGCGGGTAGCAAACATATCTTCATGGGAAACAATAGCTCCGAAGAGGTGCTAGGGGTTGGTTCTTACCAGCTCAAGTTGCGCACTGGGCGCACATTGATTCTAGAGGATGTGCGATATGCACCCACAGTTCGGCTTAATCTACTTTCAGTTACTGCTTTATTAGACAGTGGTTTTTCCTTTATTTTTAGGGGTAATAAGTTGGACATTTTTTTGGATGATGTTTTGTTCGGACATGGTTTTCGCATGGATAGTCTTTTTCAATTGGATTTAATTGATTCTCAGTCTTCTTATTCTTATGTGGTGAATGATAATATTGTGAATGATTCTACCACCTGGCATGCAAGACTGGGCCACATAGGCCAAGATAGAATGACTCGTTTGGCTAGAGAAGGCCTTTTAGGCCCACTCGCAAAAGTCAATCTACAAACTTGTGAGGCTTGTTTGGCTGGTAAAGCATGCAGGAAGCCTTTTGGAAAGGCTGTGAGAGCAACTCAACCACTTGAGCTAGTTCACTCTGATATATGCGGACCTATGAGTGTAAAGGCACGCCATGGCGCCTCTTATTTCCTTACACTGATAGACGATTATACGCGATATGGTTATGTGTATCTGATATCTCACCGCTACGAAGCTTTGGACTGTTTCAAACGCTTTGTAGCTGAGGTTGAGAATCAGAAAGAGAAGAATTTAAAAACTCTTCGCACTGACCGAGGACGCGAATATTTGTCAGATCACTTCAAGAAGTTTTGTGAGGAAAAGGGGATACGCAGGCAACTTACTATTCCTAATACTCCACAACAAAATGGTGTTGCGGAAAGAAGGAATAGAACATTGTTAGACATGGTTAGGTCTATGATGGCGCAAGCAAACCTTCCTATATCTTTTTGGGGGGATGCCCTTTTGACTGCAGCCTATATACTTAATCGTGTGCCTTCACAGTCAGTCAAATCCACCCCTTATGAGCTTTGGAATGACCAAAAGCCAAATTTGGATAACTTGCGCCCATGGGGCTCAGCAGGTTATGTTCACAGTACTTCTCATAAGTATGGGAAACTAGGGCCTAGAGCAAAGAAGAGTATCTTTCTAAGGTATTCTGAAAACTCTAAAGGCTATGTAATGTATGGTGAACATCCAAATGGTGGAAGGACTGAAATAGAGTCTCGTGATGTCGATTTCATAGAGAGTGATTTTCCTAGCATTGGAGATGCGAGTAAGAATCTTGACCTCTATGAGTTAGAGGAGGTTGAACCCACTTTACCATCTTCAAGCGAAGGTGGGGAATTAGTTCCTCATCCGGTTGTCGCTGAAGATAGTGTAAGTGACCTTCAACCTAGTGGGAGTATCCCAGACAGTGGGAGCACACCACAAGGACCATTAGGTCAACAAGATTCTCAACTGCGTAGAGGTGCACGAAGAAGAGTTCCACGTCGTCGTTTTGAGATTGACGGAGAAATTCTTATGTGCACTCCAAATGATGAAGACGAGCCTACTTCTGTGGAAGAAGCCTTATCTTCATCTGCTAGAAATGAGTGGATGGCTGCAATGAAGGATGAGTTAAGCTCAATGGAAAAGAATCGAGTCTGGGAGTTGATTGACCTTCCGCCAGGGCGCAAGACTATTGGAAACAAGTGGGTTTTTAAAGTCAAACGCAAGGTAGATGGGTTAATCGACAAGTATAAGGCACGTCTTGTGGCGAAAGGCTATACCCAACTGCGGGGTGTGGACTATGAAGATACTTTCTCCCCAGTGGTGAGATTTGCTTCAATTCGCCTGATCCTAGCTATTGTCGCCCAGCAGGATTTAGAACTTTTTCATATGGATGTTAAGACTGCGTTTCTCAATGGAGAACTAGACGAAGAGATTTATATGGCTCAACCCGAGGGTTTTGAAGTCAAAGGACATGAGCGCAAAGTTTGCCGTCTCAAACGTTCTATATATGGTCTCAAACAATCGTCTAGGCAGTGGTACTTTAGGTTTCATCATGCCATTACCTCTATAGGTTTTGAAATGATTGAACAAGACCATTGCGTTTACGTAAAACGATCCAAGAAAAATATTCTAATCCTTTCTTTGTATGTGGATGACATTCTTTTAGCTGGAAATGACATGAGTTCCATTGTCGCCACTAAGCAGTGGCTGTCCTCAACTTTTGAGATGAAGGACATGGGAGAAGCTAATTATGTGCTCGGAGTTAAAATCATACGTGATCGTCCAAAGAGACTTCTCGGTTTGTCTCAAGAGACATATATCAAGAAGGTCATTGAACGATTCCGTATGCATAACTCAAAACCCATAGACACTCCAATGGACAAGGCGTGTACTTTAACAACAGACCAATGCCCAAAGAATGATGAGGAAAAGAATCGGATGTCCAAAGTGCCTTACGCGGCTGCAGTTGGGAGTCTGATGTACGCTATGTTGTGTACGCGTCCAGACATCTGCTTTGCCGTTGGAATGGTGAGTCGTTATCAGAGTAATCCTGGACCCGCTCATTGGAATGCGGTGAAGAGGATCCTTCGATACTTGCGTGGAACCGCTGATCTCGTCCTGTGTTATCATGGTGGAGACTTGAGACTGAGAGGATACAGCGATGCTGATTGGGGCGCTGATAGAGATGAGCGCATATCCACTTCGGGTGGAGCTATCTCTTGGCACAGCAAGAAAAAGTCTTGCATCGCCCTATCCACGATAGAGTCGGAGTATGTTGCTTGTTCAGCAGCAGTCCAGGAAACTGTTTGGTTGAGGTCATTCTTACAGGCTCTAGGGGTTACAGCTCATGCAGATGAGTCTGTCACTGTTCACTGTGTCAATACAGCTACCCTAGATTTTGTAACGGACCCCAAATATCAAACACATAGGCCTTCGTTATCACTTCATTAGAACTTTAGTTGCGCAAGGAGAGGTGTCCATGAAACATATACCTACTGGCAGAATGGTGGCTGATCCTTTGACCAAGCCCATTGCTAGAGATGTTTTCCTTTCTCACATTAGGAGTATGGGACTACGTAGGTTTTGATATGTTTATGGCATCTTATGTACTTGACATTATTTATTACATTAAATTTTCATTCCTTGATTTGAGTTTATTTTGGAATGAATGGATAATCTTTGTGATTACATATACATCCTTGTTGAGAGTGTCACCAGGCTCGAATTGACCCACTCACACGGGTAATTCACCTTGGCGCTAAGATAGCGAGCAAGATGAGACATAATTGTCTTAAGCGCCAAGTGGGCGAATAAGATGATACAGCTTATAAAGCAAACATGTCGCCTTAGTTGGAGCTAAGATGAGACCTAATAAATGTAGGTCGATCATAGAGTATCTCCACAACTCTATGTAGCCTGTTTACAGCCGAATGTGAGATTTCAGGCAGGCACTATGAGAGTGACTGGGCTGAAAAACTCAGGTTAGGCGCTTGTACAGCGACTAGACTTAGATTCGTATGGCGTATTTATTATACATTTATGTGACACGCCCTTGAGGGTTACGCCATAGCATGCAAATCATACTGCATGTGCTAAATGCAGACCGACAGTGGGAGTGACGAATGAATCCCTGCTTCGTCACTGTGTGAGCCACTTGGATCAAAATTTTTGATCATATATGGTACCCTTTTCACCTTAGACTATGTCATGAAGAGGATACTCAATGTCGCTACTTTAGCATGTACCCTTGGATCATGGATGATGCGGTCTCGCGGGGCATGTCTAGGAAAGCGGTTGGGTCTAATTGGAATGACATGAGGGCTTTGGGAAGAAAGTTCAATATTACATCATGTTGTGTGATTCATAGCCCGGGCGACTTTGTCGATTTTCGTTTCGATATGAGTCATGAATACATAACATATGAGAGGTTTAACACTGCTCATTATGAGGGATTTGAGAGTGTTTAATCTGGTGTAGTTGAACTATCTGGGGTACATACGAGATTTATTGGAGTGATGTATTGTGTTAGTTTGGTGATAACTTAATACAATACTCCTCAACTGGACATCCTTTCTCGTAGGTCGCACGTTCCATTTCCTGTATGAGGAGATGAGTGGACGAGAGATAAAGAGGGACTACGATTTATTTGCCCTGTGTGTGGGCGAGTGGGAGCTGTTAATAAATTGGGTCAATGGACCCATTATCCGCCCACTAACAGATAATGTGTATTTGTTAGTCTGGATAATTACAGTTAATTAGAGGATATTTATCTCCTAAGTGTTTGAGGTAAATACATCTTTATCTCCTAAGAGTTGGAGGTAAAGCCAGTCTCTAATTGTATCTCTATATAAAGGCTAGAGATATCCCAATAAATAAAGGAAGTCATAGCAATAATCCCTCTCTCTATAGCACTCTCTCTAGAGCAATCACCAAGCTCTAGGATTTGGTTCGTGGACGAAGAACTCGACTCTAGTAGCCGTTTTCGTACCTGCGAAAAAGATCAAGCGTGTTGGAGGCTCGTAACAACAAGGATCCTACGTCGAAATTTTCGAAGACTTCGTACGGTATGTTTCGAACCCATTACGTGTTACGTGGTAGCACGATAATTGTTGTAATCGTTTCAACAGTGCAGATGGCATATGTTGTGGTGGGTTTCTTTTATTTTCACGGGGCTTGTTCTTATTATGTGATTGCAAGTGATGGCATATGCTGTGGTGGGTTTCTTTTATTTACTTCGGTTGAGGCTGGATTTCACAATCATTGGCTGTGTTTAGAGTGGGTTAGCCATTTAGGCACTGAAAGACTATTTACAAACTAGAAACGAATCAAGACCAAATATCAATAGCTAAGTTTGGGTGTACTTGTGAGCTTCAACACCACGCCTTCTTTTGGTCACCAGCCATTGCACGTTTTTACGTGATTCTATTGCTGGCTGCGATATCTCCAATCCATGCTTCTTGACTAGTCTTATGTACCTATTTTAAAAGCACATACACTTTAAATGAAAAACGTGATACTCGGTATTATGCAAAAGACAACAAATGTTTTTGTAATTTCTTCGATGACATTAAATGGGCTCTTATTGAGTAAATAGACATGGTAAACTTACTCCTCTCATTGAAATGCTCAACACCAAGATCTTCATCCCGGATAAATATGTATTTGGACAAAGCTGCGATGTCCGGATGGAGAAACCGTTTGCATACCACCTGTAATTAGGTAACTGTTGCAATCAGGTGCAAGTGTGCAACATAATTTGGAAAGCAATATTCATCTTTGTTTACCACTTTGTTTGTTTCCTTGCGCTGATATGAATTGCTCGCTGCGACCATTCAAACTGCTCCCAGTCAGTTGCTCTCCCGTCATAATGAGACAAGACAATTGAGAAGTTCCCGGAGAACTAGATTAACAGGAGATAGATGACAACAAGAAAGAGGATGAGAGAGAGGAGGGAGAGACCACACCATTTACTATAGCTTGAATTGCTTGCTTGTGCAATTATTTTTGTTTTCTCTTCGTGGAAATCTATGCATACCCATGTAGCTGATTATAACTTTTTATTACCTGTTTATGCATTCTTGTCACCTACCTATGCTTTGCCACAAAGGATGCAAACGGCTTTCATTTTTGGTTGTTTTAATTGTGAGCAAAAAATGAACAAACGAATTGTGAGAGATATGAAACTTGTGTATTAAGTAACAAGAAGTCACCGACCTTCGTGACGATAGAGTTGATAATATCTTTTTGATGATATCCAACTTTTACAGCCAGTAGGTACTTTGGCTTTACATTAAGGTCCTGTCATTTGAGAGTAAGAACTTGATGATGACCAACAAGAAAAAAAAGAACTAGAAGTGGATGAGTGTGAGTGTGAGTGTGAGTAAGAAGGTATAGGAACACGTCATATTTTATTGGTTGATGAAGTGACTGATGAGTGGACAGTAAAGTTGATATTTTCTGTTGAAACTTGAAAGGCAGTGGCGTATTGAAAAGATCAAGTGCATTGGTGACCTGGTGCTGCCAGTGAGTCGAATATGGTGTACCTCACTGGAATTTCCAAGCAACCCGTAGAGGTATAAGTCCTAATGAGGCTCCACAATACCGGGGGGCGGACGTTCAACTCCACGTGGATTTGTTGCCACATATATCTGTACTTCAGATTTAGAACAATGTTTAAACATACATTTGGAGTAGCATAAGGAAATTAAAATACCTATCTTAGTGCTGTTATCTGGTCTGCAATTCTGACTTGAGCTTCTCAATATTGAGCTAGAATTGTAACGAGCAGGCGAAGCCGGATGATACTCAGCCATCTGAACCTCAAAGAGAAGAAAGCTACATTGAAATAAATACTTTCTCCTTGAGTGCGGATTATAAAGTTATTTGATGTTCACATGTAATAATTGTTCAAGTGAATCTACCTTAGTCATTGGAAGCCTTTGAAATGTTGAACCTATAAAATATCCCACAATGATGCTACAGAAGGCTAGAGGCAACGGCCGTAGTTCTTTTAATTTCCTATCCAATTCAACTTTTGTTTTTTGAGCAACAACATAATGATACACATAAACCTGAAGAAAACACTAACGCACTAAATTTGCCTACCTATATTGTCTATATAAGTGGAACTCCATCATGTTAAAAACATTTCCTGGCATGTTACTATTGTTGATCCTACTGTCGTGTCTCAGCAGTTTCCAGTTTTTCAGAAATGGTGGAGACAAAATTAGAAGTAAAAAGTTCAATACTTCCTTCAGAAATGAACGTAGACTCGAGGGTGAAAAAACGTGAAACTCTTCGTCAATGGGGAATTATAATTTATTGTAACTTAATATTGGAACTATGTGATGTACATAAGAAAGGAAGGGAAGTATATTGCTGGGGATGTAAATTGTAATAAGGAGAGATATATAGTTGCATTATAATGGAATTTTTTGGACCTTGACCAAAAAAAATAAAAAAATAAAAAAATACTGGAACTATGGAGTAACTGAAAATTAAAATACCCATAAGGGGGGAGAGAGAGAGGGGAGGAGGGGTGGGCGAATAAATGTAGGTCGATTTAGAAGCCATTAAATCTTCAGCTTTCAATTTCGATTAATGTATTTCATACCAATATTTTGAATTCATTCATTAACAATTTAGCCTAGCATTATTCTTGCTTACGATATTATGTAAGTTTTAGTATAATCCACAATGAAGGCGTTGACTAAGAATTTGCGGACACACCTGGAATTTACTCCTCATTATGACTTGTTTTCCCTTAGAGTGAAGTTCCTACTTTTTGCACGCAAGGGAAGAAATTCTTATATGAAGGATGCTCTGTTTAAGATTTCCCAAGTGACATTTTCTTAATTTTGTCTCTTCAAACCAACCAGAATTTTCAAAGTTGTGCATAGATTGAGATATCAGTTAGTTACATGATTGTCAACATATATTGAGAGAAAACAATTTAATACAGGTGAAAAAGTGATATCTACAATCAGACATGTTACTGTTCGCAAAGGCTTTTGGAAATGACACTATAGTGATTTTTATGTTAATGCCCTTAACAACAGTCTTATGATGCATTTCAGAGACTGCAAATGGTAGCGGTCAGAGCGTGGCATCCTGAACTAGGAGGTCTTTGTTACTAAGTGGTCAATATAGGTGGTAGAACTTTTGATCTCTTTCCCTTTACTGGTGTTTCTGTGTCTGGGAAGTGACCACCGCCATCTACCAGATCCTCAATGTGGCCATCCTCTGTTACTCTCACAGGGTAAGTGACAAGATGGACACATTCCATGTCTACAATTTCATCTCCACAGAAAATTTTCCACATGCGCTCTCCAATTGAATTGATTCTTTGCATGCATCCCAGACTCTGAGGCTCTCGGAACAATTCTTCTGCTCGTCCAGTATGCTCATACCAGAGTGACATCCGGTATGCATGAATCTCCCCGTCACTTACATTGTGTTGCCCATGTTTCAATTGGTAGCATCCTAATGCAATTTCTGTGTCTCGTTGTCCGTCCATGGATCGTTGATTCACATTTGCTGATCCTATCAACATGTATGTATCGTCCACTGAAAAGGAATAGCAGCCAGCAATATGATAAGTAGTTAATATATAAGCAGCGCTGTGATGGAGAAATTCAACAAACTTTAGATAGCTAATCATTAACCATTTTTTCTAGGAAATTGTATGCTAAAAATCAATAAAGTTATGGACAAGCATATATGTATGTATTTGGTCAAAAGCAACGGTATACCTATCATGAGCTTAGAATGGACGTATACCATGAACCTTCTGTTTTTTTGAGCCTTCCAGTATTGTGTTCCTGGATGAGGTGAATGCGGAGGAATGAATTCTCCTTTGCTTTCCTTTTCCCTGTTAGCGAGGCAGAAGAAACTCAAGAAATCTTTTGGGTGTCCTGGTGCGCCACTTTCACGTATTGCTTCTCCTATTAGCCTATACATCATCTTCATTGTTTCTCTAGTCCAGTGCAATATGTCCTGTACTGGTTCGCTCTCCAGTAATCCTTCCGGCCACATTGGTATCAAAATATACACTGTGAATCTCTCTTTTGCTTTAATTTTACTTGCTACCTTGAAGGCAATCTCGGCAGGGATTAGGTTTGCACACCCACAATGCTGATCTTTCTCCCATAGGTGGCACCCCCCGATAAAATATTGGTTGTCAATGTATATGAATCTCTCAGCACGTCTAATTGCTTCTACATAAGCTTCGTGGATGCTTCGCTCCACAGTGAAGGCGGGTTGCAGATGCCTTGCTGATACGTGGTCGGTTGACCGAAAGACTTGAACTTTCCAATCCCTTTCACTAGTAATGCTTGTTGGAGTAGGCTGGCAAGCAAGTTCTGCTATGGTGCTCTTAGGGACTAACAAAGAAGCATCGCATTGCTTTGCCCACCGTTGTTCAAAATTGGTCATGACATCCCATGCAGCTTCCCCAGTAATACAAGCGTGGACATCATGCCATGGCTCTCTTGGCCCACCTCTGTGAAGGCTTGCACCAGGTAAGTTTATTTGATAGAAGTCTTGAGCGTGAGATTCAGTATTAATTGTTCGAAACAAGGAATGCTCCTGTGTCGTAACGACCGTCACATAGATCTAAACCACCAATATAACTTGTGATCTCGCTGTTCTTTGAAGACAAATCTCTGCAGCTGTCCAGAGTTATGGTTTTCTGATGATGCGTGAAAATCGTGGGAAACTTGTTGTGTAATCTGGGGCACAGTCTGCATATTACCTTGGTGTGTTTGAAGTAGGCAAAAGCGTCCTCGTCATGGGTTCTCATTACTCCTTTATTCTTGATTACTGGTAACGATGTTTCATCATCCCAAAGCATGATTCTTACAGCCACGCCTTCTTCTGCTTTTCGCTTCAACAAGTCACCGAGCTTCACTCCCCGTGCATGTGGAATATCTGTGTGAGAATCGCGAACCTGCATTAGCAAACATTAGCCTCGGAAAGTACAAGGAAAATGCGGGAGGAGAGATGTTTCCCACTCACCAGCACCATCTTAGGGTTGAAAGACCAGCCTGCTATGTAAATCAAATGCTTTGCACCCTCGATGGCTTTATACACATCCTCCCACAGTTTTCTTGGTGCCTTGCAAAGACGAAATGGTGGTTTGAATGTCGAACAATGGTGAGCGTCTTGATACAATGTTACAATGCAGTTTGATCGTTGTGGAAATGTAGCATTCTTCAGCCCTGGGAATCCACCATTAGCAAGTATTTGCCCCCAACTTGGTTCAAGTTCTGCCGGTTTAAACCATAACATGAATCTTAATTTGAGTCCTGGGTTTGGCTTTCCATTTTCCATACAGAGCGGAATGAGTCCATCTATTAAGCTCGATTTATCTAATATCTGATGAGCTGGAATTTGGACTCTCCCCAAAATGGTGCACTTTGTCTTCAGGGTGATCGTAATGGTTGAGTTAGGCGGATGAGCACAGAGTACTTTCAAGGTTTGGTTCCAAACTCTGTCACGCTCATGGCTTGTTGATGCTGCCTTTTTATGATCTATTTTGATGGTTACATAGGCAGGTTTTCCCTTTGCCAATATACACTGCAACGTATAAACCAAATTTCGAATAGGCAGCCGCCGATAGGAGGCATGTAATAGTATCATAAGGCAGATGAAATTTTGAGATTATGAATGCCATTTGAACAGCTTTAGAGCTCTATTCTACTTGGTCTTTGATCCATTTACTAAAACACTTCATACAACACATTTTGCAAGTTCAACATATTATAGCTCGAAATAAGATAATCTTCACTTCCTGTTGTAAATTATCAAAGAAATGTCTTTTAGGCTAGTTGTTTTCGGTTCTCAGCATTGCGATGATATTAAAGATGGAGTTTTATGTTGGACAGAACTGAACCCAGCTTATAGGAGACACACTTACATTGAAAGGAAAAAGTGGTGTATAAGGCGTGGCATTGAAGATGGTGGCTTCAAGTGTTCCGTGGAGGAACCTGTGGGTTCCCTCCATTGCTATAGCTCTTCAAGAAAGTTCTTAGTCGGTTTAGAGAGACAAAAGAGGGAACTCTGAAGGGTTCGTGTCGTACCATATCATCACCATTTATATAGGTATGTAATTCTCCTATCTTGTGTATAAACCTGAATAATGGAATCTTGGAATGCAATTGTGTGTGTTGCCAGTTGGGAAAACTTGTGAAAATATGTATGTCCAGTCTTAGAGGCAACCTTCAAGTCTACCGCCAGTTTTCGCTTCAAGTTGAAGTTGGTTAATTTTGTTTAAATCTATCTGGCCCTTGTCAAAACAAAGAAATTAAGTTATCATCGTATCTAGTACCCTTATCCTCAAACACAAAGACTAAAGGCCAAAGAGAGTAGCTATATATCCAGAACAAACCCCAGGCAAGTTATCAGGATTCCTGGAAATTGGCTTCTGAACTAGTTCTCCCTTCATGTCATGACACCATCTCCCGTTGCCCTCTGCTGGCGACTGGAACAACTTTGCATTCTGCATTTTTTCTTAAGCCACAAATGGTACAAATTATCGGGGTAGACGTAAATTCAGTTTGAGAATCTGGCAGTAAAACCCTGTTTGTTGCAGCTTATTTTGACTGACATAAAGCTTATATCATCAAAATTATTTACCATTAACAATATACTTTAGTGACAATTCTTCACCTTACAAGTTACAACGACAAACAAGATAGTGAATCAACATATAAAGAGCGAAAATACCCTTTAAGTAATTATTAATGAAAACAAGAAGAGACTTCTTATCAAAGCGCTAAAGCATATGCTAGAATTATACTTATGGTCAAAGTAAGAATAGACTTCACCTAAGCAAGGCACCTCTACTAAAGCATATGGTACGACCCTATGACAAAGATTGCTCTAGCAAAGCTTTGCCCCATAAAATGCACGTCTTTTCTCTTGAATCGTCTACCAAACACGGTGCAAATGCGAAGCAACTATAGACACACTATCATCTTATCAATTAATTCTCCCGCGACTTTGGCAGCTAAATCTTCAAAGCACGCGTAGTTATCATTCTATTTTACAATAATTTATTATAGTTAGTGTTAATTGTTGTCTGATAAGAGTATTTGGTTTGTTTACTTTTTGGGTGACAGCTTTTAGCTGAGCTTTCCAACAGGGCACGTCGGGGGTGATGGCCGCCTCGTTGCTATCTTGCCGTCTTTGCGCCGTCGGAGTCCCCACCGCGCCCTCGGTGCGGTCTTATCCCTCTTTCTCTCCGAGAAGGTTTGGTTGAAAATGTCGGGTCTCTGCACCAGACACCATATGCTTCGAACCTTTATTCCATATACCGCCACCCTGGATCTGCATCCTTCGCCCCTCATGAGCCCCATCATTCTAGACCGTCCATCGTGTTAACTTTTGATTGATCCCTTTATCATCCGAGCAATGGTAATCATGCTTGGCCCAGAAAACAACCGAGAACAGCCTTGAAAGAACTAAAAGTTGTGCTAATCAAGCACATTTGGAGTAACTTTTCTCCCGAGTCTATGATATCGTACTATTTCTTTTTCTTCTTTACGGCGTAAAAATATTTCTGATAGGTTTCGCTTCGCTTACAAACTAGTTAGCATGGAGCTCGAGATTTAGAATAGGTCTTTGGCGATTGAATTTGAAGTAATGGTGGGGTTTTTTGCTCCATTTTTGTCCAACTGAATGGAGCTTTCTAGGCAAACTCTATACCTGGGCGTGCATTCGATAATTTAGCAAAAATATCTCAAAAATTGATTTGCACAAAATCTATTCACCTTGGCATTTTTATTTCACTTTCATTAACTATTATCTAATAATCATCCTTGTAAGGCATCATAAAGTATCACTAAAAAATGGAGTTTGCATGTCGATTTTTATCATAAAAATCATTGACAATAACTTTATCCGTAAAGGTTGTTTTCAAAAATGACATGGCTCGATAGACATAATGCTTTTGAACCAAATTTGAGAGCAGCTTATTTTTATGATGTACAATTACGGTCAAGCTATTTCACGTCATTCGAAAATTAACTATTTTCAGGCAAGGTTTAATATCATTAAAGAATGTTGTCGGGAACGGAAGTTGTGTCCCTTAGATATTGGGTCAAATTCAAATCACCAACGGTGATCGTCAGTTGCGCAACTAGACAGAGCAGAAAACGATACACCTCACCTGTACGTTAAACATCACCCCGGCTATTATTTTAATTCGCTACAGCATGTCCCCCTTTCCTCATTTACACCGCCTTTTCTTCTCCACTTAATCCATCGAGCCCCCCCAGAGACACGTTGTCGCTTTCAAAACTCGTCAATCCACCGGTCGCTCGCCGGCAAAATGGCGACGTACGGCACGATTCCGACGTCATCCGGCGGCTCGAGCATGGAGTACCTCTCCCGCGCGAAGGAGCGCATAAAGTCCGGCCTCGGCACCCGCCGGCCCTGGAAGATCGTGTTCAACTTCCGGTCACTCGGTCTGCCGGCGGGCTTCTCCGACGCGCTCGGCCGGATCAGGACGAACGTAGCCTACTTCCGCATGAACTACGCAATTGCCGTGCTGCTGATCCTGTTCCTCAGCCTCCTGTGGCACCCGATCTCGCTGATCGTCTTCGTCGTCATGATGGCGGTGTGGCTGTTCCTGTACTTCCTCCGCGACGAGCCGCTGGTGATTTTCCACCGCACGATCGACGATCGTGTGGTGCTGGCCGTTCTGTCGGTCCTCACGCTCATCTTTCTGCTGTTGACCCACGCCACGGTCAACATACTGGTGTCCGTGCTGGTCGGGGTGGTGGTGGTGCTGATTCACGCGGCGCTGAGGAAGACCGATGACTTGTTCTTGGACGAGGAGGCGGCGGAGAGAGGCGGGTTGTTGGCCGGTGAAAGTTCGCCTCAGCCGTAGATGCCTAGTTTAGTTTGTTGTTGCAAGATTGAAGCCTGTTTGTTTGCTTGGTTGTATTCACGATATTCAGTCCTGAATTTTTTTTCCCCCAATTGTTATCCGTCTTCTGTTGTACTTTCTCTTCATATTCTCATATAATCGTTACTTGTTTGTTTTCTTCTTTGAACTCTGTTCTCTTATTTGGCTCTTCAATGTCTTGACGCCCAGCCCGTAGCGGTAGCAAGGGCGAGAACAATAACGCAATAATTCCCCAGGCAGCGAAAGCAAGAGTAGATAAACCTGTAAGTTTGCGAACGGTAGTAGCAATAGCGCTTTAGAAATGTTAGCAAGAGCAGAAATTGGGAGCGAACCTGTCACAATTATCTAAGACTTTTGATACGATTGGAGTAGTGCCCTAAAAAAAAAAAGGGAAGTGGGAGACCATGTAGGGCAGAGAGGCATTCACAAATCCCACGTGAGAATGGCAAGTGGTGAGGTCATTTGTCGATTGTAGATGTAGTAGTAGTTGGAGAATCTACTTGTCAATGATCTATCTATGTAGCTAATAATTACTCGCAAAGGAAAGGTTGTTGCAATACATCGTGTCATGGGGACCGTTCTTGTGCAAAATTGTGTCCGTCAATTTGGGGGAGGCTTCAAGAACCGCTGGAGCCCAAATGATAATTCAATACTGAAATCTTGCTCCTTTTGCTCACCAAGGACCTTTAGCATGTTCTTGCCTTTGCAGAGTTTGGTCGGCCTATTTTTATCGCTATTCTCCAAGAATATGAGTGCATTACTTTTATAGAGTAGATTCTATTTTTTTTTTAATAGTCAGGAGGACTGTTATTTATATGACCTATTTTTGTACGAAGATTCGAACTTGGGACCTTACCTTGAGATTATTCCTCAAAGCCCTTTCCCACTCCACCATCCCGTGAGATTTTTTGTAGAGTGGTTGGCCGCTTGGTTATTTCTTTTTTACTGTCGCATGTACAACTAATGATAATATCCAGCAAGAGTGACATGTCATATGAGGAAGTGGATCCAGATTATAGACGTATATAGGGCCGGACACCTATATGAACGGTCGGGGAAAGGGGGAGTTGGAGGACAACACTCCCAACTTTAGTGATTTTTTTTTTATTTTTTTAAAAATTGGATTATCATATTTAAATTATTATAAAAATGTCACTATATTGTACTCCCTCCATCCCTTAAAATTTGATATTTTCTTTTTGGGCCGTCTCACAAAAATTGATTACTTCAAAATTAAGAAAGATTTCGTAAGTTTTTTTTACATATTTACCTTTTTTATACTTTTTTTTATTCTTATTCTCTCTTCATTTAACTCTCTACTAACTCATTTTCTCTTTCCTAACCTCACCACTTTATAGTTTTTTATTTTATTTCTCTCTCCACATTTAACACTCTACCAACCAATGTTCTATTTCCTGACCAACTCTCTTCCCCCTTCTTTCAAAATGGTAAAATAGGAAAAATATACAAATAATATAATCTAAACCATTAGCATGCGTGCAAAATAAAAGTGATCAAATATTAAGAAACGGAGGGAGTAATACAGAGTAGTAATGTATTAGAATTTCATTTTGTTGTGTTTTTTACTTTCCGTGCCTCCGAATGTCATAATTTTTGTCTTTTTTGTTTCCTTGCTCCATCTTCATTCTTCTAAATTCTAAATATTCATATTATAAAAAAATACGAATAGATCAATGTTAATTTTTTTGTTAAATTTAAATTATTGTAATAAACTTAAATGTGACTATTGTCGTCATACAATTAATAATCACACTTAGTAGTACATATATATAGTAAGATTTAAGTTTCTTTCACGTAAGGTTAGTAATTTTTTATTGACTAGCCTTATTAAGTGAACTATGAATAGTCAAATTATAGGCAAATTGTGCAATTTATTTTGCATCTAACGTATACTGCGATAATAGCACAAATTCTTTTATGTTAGAAACTATTCTTTTTTTTTTTATGACTTTCTGGTTTCCCGATTAGACTTTCCAGGCATGCGCTGAGTCTATAGTTCTTGATTGTGTTGGCTTCTAAGAAGGCTATTTTTATCGTCTTCAATTGGCTTGCAGTATTTATTATATATATATATATATATATATATATCTAAGAAGGCTATTTTTATCGTCTTCAATTGGCTTGCAGTATTTATTATATATATATATATATATATATATATATATATATAGGGGACCGATCCACACCCACCGGTGGAGAAATAACAAATTTCTCCACCGAACCGCTGGTCTTACCAGCGGTTGGCCACGTGGGCCAAAAAGGCGGAAAAGGTGTACGGTCACTGCATTAATGGCAAAAAAGGCACGAGAAATGGCACGAGAAATGGTGAGAAAATGGCGAGAGAGAGAAAAAGGACACCAACCGCATGCACAACCAGCGGTTGGCATTAATATGCCTGCCACGTGCCGTCCCCCACCCCTGCCACGTGGCCCAACCCCATGGCCCCTGCCACGTGGCGTCCCCTCCCCCTGCCACGTGGCCCACCAGCATGGCCAACCGGCGGTATTAGCGATGGCCCTGCCACGTGGCATCCCCTCCCCCTGCCACGTGGCAGAGGGAGGGCACCAACCGCGGGTGGTACCAGCGGTTGGGCCACGTGGCAGGGGGAGGGGACGCCACGTGGCAGGGGCGGGGACCAACCGCTGGTACCACCAGCGGTTGGTCCCCGCCCCTGCCACGTGGCGTCCCCTCCCCCTGCCACGTGGCCCAACCGCGGGTACCACCCGCGGTTGGTGCCCTCCCTCTGCCACGTGGCAGGGGGAGGGGATGCCACGTGGCCCAACCGCCGGTACCACCCGCGGTTGGTCCCCTCCCTCTGCCACGTGGCGTCCCCTCCCCCTGCCACGTGGCCCAACCGCTCCTACGACCCGCGGTTGGTCCCCTCCCTCTGCCACGTGGCGTCCCCTCCCTCTGCCACGTGGCGTCCCCTCCCCTCATCCGCAGGGCCCAACCGCTCCTACAACCCGCGGTTGGTCCCTGCCCCCTCCCCTGCCACGTGGCGCCCCCCCCCGCGTGATGCCCCACCTGGTGTCCTTCCCCACGATGCCACGTGTCGTCCTTCCCTCCCCCGTGATGCCCCAACGTGGTGTCCTTCTGCCGAATTTTTTTTTTTGCAGCAGCCTTTGACCGCATAAACACCCACCCTTCCTCACTTTTTTCTGTCTTTTTTCTTCTCTCTTCCTCGCTTCTCTCTTTATAATCCCCTCCCCCGAACCCTTCTTCTGCACTCTGTCATCTTTTACCAACTTCCTTCGTACTTCATATCTCACCTACATAATCTCCACAACAATACAAATCAAAAAATTTTACGCTAGAAGATCGTGGATAACCGCTAGAAGATCGGTAGTTTTTTCTTTAAATACATCAAGTCACAACAAGTAAGTATTTTGAATTTCCTTATAATTCAATGTTAGGTTTATACAAATCAGCGTATTACATTTATAGATTCCAAAACAGAGATTTTTTAGGGTGCCAAATATAGACAGTTTTTCACGAATTTATAAAAAATAGCTAGAGCTAGATTTTGCCAAAATACAAAAAAGAGACCCTAGTTATTCTTAAAGGATCTGTCTCAGGTAAAAATTTCAGATTTTTCCAAAGACTGGAAAGGGGTTAACTGATACGGGGAACCTTGTAACTCTGCAGTGTATTTTAAAATATCAAGCTAGCGCGATTTCGCGCGAAACTTTTATGAGAATCCTAGGATGTTGGGAAGTTCCATTCCCCAGGAATTCGGGCCATTCCGAAGCCGTTACCTATTTTTTTGGCCGAACGGCCCTTTAAGCGCTTGATCCGGACACCGGTTCGCGATTTTTGGGCGAAACCTCCGTAAAATACTTTTTATGTCAAGAATGAATTCAGGAAGCCTCAAGTAGCATTTCGAAGCACTTTTGATATTTTTTTATGCCAGGGGCATTTCGGTAATTCGCCGCCCCGAGAGGGGTATTTCGGTAATTTTACAGTGCTAAGTTTTTTGACGGACTTTTTAGTCCAGAAATATAATTACAAAACCTGAAATGTTGTTTTGAAGCTGACGTGGCGCGCGTAGGGGTGTTTTGGTAATTTTCCCGCGCCAAGGGGTGTTTTGGTAATTTTCCCGTGCCAAGTTTTTCAAACGACTTTTTAGTCCAGAAATGTAAGTAAACCACCTGAAATGTTGTTTTGAAGCTGGTTCGGGGGCGTTGGGGTGATAGTGAACGCTCAGGGGCATTTCGGTAATTTGCCGATGTTCGGGGGCTATTTTGCTAGGAAGGATCCAGCTTAAAATTCATACCTTAAAATAACTTTTAGTTCAGGAAAGGGTGTGAGACACCCGAAAACTTATTTTGTTCCAGATGTTCTGAACCTTGTGACGCACCGGCGATGACTGCCAGGGGATATTTTGCATAAGTAGCGGGTGTTTTGGTAACTTGCCCCCTTTAAAATTTTTCCTGATATATTTGGTATATAATTGACGTAATACATTTAAAAACTTGACTTTAAAGCGGTTTTGAGGTGTTGGAGGTGTAGGGGCCATCGGGCTATATATTGCTATATAACCACGTTGGCGCTAAATTCAGTGGGAACTAGCGTAATTAAGCGTTCGGAGTGGTGGGAATTGAGGATTTGTTTTAATACATTGAAATAATGACTATTGCTAATGTGTTGGTAAGCTAGGTTAAAGATCCAGTTATAGTTTTGGAATGTAAATATTATGGATATTATGGACGCTAAGTTGGTTTATAATTATATTTTGTTCTTAAAGGTATGAATTTCAGCTCTGGACCTCATGATACATCAATCCTATACGATGACGATGACCACGTCGCGAGGCACGTATTTGACGGTGTCGATAGGGGTGTTTTGGAAACAATTCAAAGCACAAGGCACCTTGAAGAGTGGGTACTAAACGAGGAACAAATACAGCTATTACACCGTCAAAATTTAACCCTGTTCACCGATCCCGGGAAATGGTCTCGACACGACGATTGCCTTATATCCGCTCTAGTTGAACGATGGAGGAGCGAGACGAACTCATTTCACTTCCGGTTTGGTGAAATGACTGTTACGTTAGAGGACGTCGGATTTATACTTGGAATCCCATGTCACGGCAGACCCGTTACTTTGAACGTGCCGTCTGCATCCATAGCGAATATGGCTATGCAGTATTTTCCGGGAATTCCAAGGGCAGCGCTTACAACAAACGGCGTCAAGCTTAAATGGCTGAGAGAGCAGTACGGCGTGCTACCGGATGAATACACTCCTCAAGATTTCGTGACGTATACGAAGGCATTCCTTCTGTATATTATTGGAGCTATATTACTTCCGACGCATTCGAAAAACACGGTGCATCCGAAGTATATGGTGTTCTTGGAGGATCTTGAGGAGGTATACTCCTATTCGTGGGGTTCAGCTGTCCTTGCGCACCTATATCGAGCACTGCATAAGGCTACGAGAAACGGTGCCAAGTCCATTGCCGCCTGCCTGACTCTATTACAGGTATGAGCATTTATTTTCTTGGTAGGATCCTTAGTCAATATATTCGGGATTAATTACTAATTCCATATAATGTTTGCATTCACAGGTTTGGTCTTACGAGAGGCTACCCATGGGTCGTCCACAACCGTTGGTAGATTCCGATGAGACGTGGCCTAGGGTGTGGGCCTGGGGGCCTACGACCAACCGGAGGTGGAGACGGGTAGACCCTCACCACCATCTAAAGTTCTATCGGGGGGAACTAGAGATACTAGATGCATCCCAGGTGACGTGGCAGCCATATGGCAAGGTGATGCATCTGTTGGATGAGTGGTGTTGGCAACTTCCGGTGTCGTACGTGCTGGCAGGTTTGGTTCGGGTGCCGCTCATTCACTTCGAAGAATGTGAGTTTCAGATGCCCGATCGAGCTATGAAGCAAGCTGGCTGTCCACAAGGGATACCAAAACCCGCTGTAGACATGCGGCCATACAGGGGTGGTCGAGGGCCGAACTTCGAGGTGGCTGATGCCTTGATTTTGTTGGGTGACGAGGTGCACCAGTGGAATACCTGGCAGGAAACGTATGATAGCCTTGTATCGCTGAAGCACGACGGCATTAGTACTGAGGAATACTTACAGTGGTTTCTCAGGGTGACGCGCACGAGGGTGAATCGCCCTTCCCAGGTGAAGAAGACATCGTACGCGCCACGTGAGGTCTATGACCAGTTCTGGGCATTGGCCATTGTAAGTCATGCTAGTGTTGTTTGATAATTTATTTGCGCACCTTATCGACCATTTGTCAAATATGATTAGCCATATTTTCTATGCATGTTTTTTAGGTTGACCAGGGCATTGAGGTGTTCAAGCAGCTGGAGTCGTTTGACTGGTTTGTCGCGCAGGCTCCTGACAATCTCAAGAGGTCCATTGAGAAGTACAAGACTGAAGTTCAAAACTTTAGTCTTGCGTACCGGGGTTACGAAGGGGAGCCGTCTAGTCGCCCTCGTCCTGAAGCGTACGACTATCAGCCCCAGAGTCAGGTGTGGGAGTCGTCTGGTCGCCCTCTTCCTGACGCGTACAACTATCAGCCCCAGAGTCAGGTGTGGGAGCCGTCTGGTCGCCCTCCTCCTGACGCGTACGACTATCAGCCCCAGAGTCAGGTGTGGGAGCCGTATAGTCGCTTGCCTCCTGACGCATACGACTCTCAGTGCCAGAGTCAGGTTCCCCAAGTAGGAATCCAGGCCTCGCGCCCAAGCTTTCGGTCGGACAAAGGACAAGCGACGAAGCCATTGAGGTCGGACAAGATGGCTTGGATCGACCGGCACTACTTTGGGCATGAGCCTGTCAATTCAGCAGACTTTCCCCTTGCGACATTCCTAGGTCATGAGGATATCAGAACGTTGGCGCCGGAGACAGATCTTTCAAATTTTGTCATGAACGCTTACATAGAACTGCTCCGGATTAGAGAGCAACGTTTTAACCGTTCTGAATATTTGAAGCTTAACATGTATCCCACTCATTTTGTGGAATTAACGGTGAGAGAATTCACAGAATGGAGGCGAGGGGGCGGTAGGAGTAAGTGGAAACCAGGTCGAAACGTGTTAGGCATGATGAACGCAGACTATCAATGTCCCGCTGCTGATGCGAACCTTATCATGATACCCTGTCATCATGCAAACCACTGGTTCCTATTAGTTCTCCATCCAGCGTTCAGAACGGTTCACATATACGATAGCCTAAGGGAGGACGAGCCTGGACAGCTGCTGGCACAGATGTACAACGAGTACATCACTTTAGTGGTTAGTATTTATTTTTTGACCTTGGCCCATAGTATATTGTTCTTGTCTCATAGGCTTGATTCTCGTTTTTATTGTTGGATGCAGACTACTGTCCTCTCGCTAGCATGCGGACGGCCACAGGGTGACCCTTGGACGGTCGTGATGATAAAGGACCGACCAAAGCAATATAACGGTCACGATTGCGGGATTTACGTCCTCAAGTACATGGACTACGTTGCTCGCTCGGAAGTGCTCAAACACTCCTCGTGGACTAGGAAGGATGCCTTGACGTTTAGGTATAGGATAGCCTGGGAGCTGAAAAAGAATGAAGCTAGACGCATTCATTACCATTATCCTGACGTGCGTGGCTAGCTGCTGTGATGTTACAAAAAATTGTACCAAAAAGAAATGTACATAATTTTTCGCATGCTATGAATTTGGCGCTAAAATGTGCGCGAATATACCTTTCATATGACGGCATTCGAAAAAATTACGCGTCTCGCTTTTCGCCGAAATTCATAGAAATGGGCTAACTAGCGTGCATGAGGTGCAATGAGCGAAAAAAAAGTGACAAAACTTTTTTCGGAAGCTATCAAATGCGGCCTATAGTGTGCCCGAATAGGCCCTTCCTAGGAAAACTCAAAAATTAATGTGTCTCGTTTTTCGCCGAAAGTCTTACAAATGGGCTAACTAGCGTGCCTGAAGTGCAATGAGCGGAAAAAAAGTGACAAAAAAAATTACAACTTTTTCGGAAGCTATCAAATGGGGCCTAAAGTGTGCCCGAATAGGCCCTTCCTAGGAAAACTCAAAAATTAATGTGTCTCGTTTTTCGCCGAAAGTCTTACAAATGGGCTAACTAGCGTGCCTGAAGTGCAATGAGCGGAAAAAAGTGACAAAAAAATTACAACTTTTTTCGGAAGCTATCAAATGGGGCCTAAAGTGTGCCCGAATAGGCCCTTCTTAGGAAAACTCAAAAATTAATGTGTCTCGTTTTTCGCCGAAAGTCTTACAAATGGGCTAACTAGCGTGCCTGAAGTGCAATGAGCGGAAAAAAAGTGACAAAAAAATTACAACTTTTTTCGGAAGCTATCAAATGGGGCCTAAAGTGTGCCCGAATAGGCCCTTCCTAGGAAAACTCAAAAATTAATGTGTCTCGTTTTTCGTCGAAAGTCTTACAAATGGGCTAACTAGCGTGCCTGAAGTGCAATGAGCGGAAAAAAAGTGACAAAAAAAATTATAACTTTTTTCGGAAGCTATCAATTGGGGCCTAAAGTGTGCCCGAATAGGCCCTTCCTAGGAAAACTCAAAAATTAATGTGTCTCGTTTTTCGCCGAAAGTCTTACAAATGGGCTAACTAGCGTGCCTGAAGTGCAATGAGCGGAAAAAAAGTGACAAAAAAAATTACAACTTTTTTCGGAAGCTATCAAATGGGGCCTAAAGTGTGCCCGAATAGGCCCTTCTAGGAAAACTCAAAAATTAATGTGTCTCGTTTTTCGCCGAAAGTCTTACAAATGGGCTAACTAGCGTGCCTGAAGTGCAATGAGCGGAAAAAAAGTGACAAAAAAAATTACAACTTTTTTCGGAAGCTATCAAATGGGGCCTAAAGTGTGCCCGAATAGGCCCTTCCTAGGAAAACTCAAAAATTAATGTGTCTCGTTTTTCGTCGAAAGTCTTACAAATGGGCTAACTAGCGTGCCTGAAGTGCAATGAGCGGAAAAAAAGTGACAAAAAAAATTATAACTTTTTTCGGAAGCTATCAATTGGGGCCTAAAGTGTGCCCGAATAGGCCCTTCCTAGGAAAACTCAAAAATTAATGTGTCTCGTTTTTCGCCGAAAGTCTTACAAATGGGCTAACTAGCGTGCCTGAAGTGCAATGAGCGGAAAAAAGTGACAAAAAAATTACAACTTTTTTCGGAAGCTATCAAATGGGGCCTAAAGTGTGCCCGAATAGGCCCTTCTTAGGAAAACTCAAAAATTAATGTGTCTCGTTTTTCGCCGAAAGTCTTACAAATGGGCTAACTAGCGTGCCTGAAGTGCAATGAGCGGAAAAAAAGTGACAAAAAAAATTACAACTTTTTTCGGAAGCTATCAAATGGGGCCTAAAGTGTGCCCGAATAGGCCCTTCTTAGGAAAACTCAAAAATTAATGTGTCTCGTTTTTCGCCGAAAGTCTTACAAATGGGCTAACTAGCGTGCCTGAAGTGCAATGAGCGGAAAAAAAGTGACAAAAAAAATTACAACTTTTTTCGGAAGCTATCAAATGGGGCCTAAAG
The DNA here is from genome assembly GCA_033070095.1 of Escallonia herrerae. Classification (NCBI taxonomy): domain Eukaryota; kingdom Viridiplantae; phylum Streptophyta; class Magnoliopsida; order Escalloniales; family Escalloniaceae; genus Escallonia; species Escallonia herrerae. The sequence continues at coordinate 9,749 of JAVXUP010004287.1, read as the reverse complement.
TGTGCCCGAATAGGCCCTTCCTAGGAAAACTCAAAAATTAATGTGTCTCGTTTTTCGTCGAAAGTCTTACAAATGGGCTAACTAGCGTGCCTGAAGTGCAATGAGCGGAAAAAAAGTGACAAAAAAAATTATAACTTTTTTCGGAAGCTATCAATTGGGGCCTAAAGTGTGCCCGAATAGGCCCTTCCTAGGAAAACTCAAAAATTAATGTGTCTCGTTTTTCGCCGAAAGTCTTACAAATGGGCTAACTAGCGTGCCTGAAGTGCAATGAGCGGAAAAAAAGTGACAAAAAAAATTACAACTTTTTTCGGAAGCTATCAATTGGGGCCTAAAGTGTGCCCGAAAACGGAGTTACCAAAAATATCAATAATCCACAAATCAAATCACAAATTAAAGATTGCACAAACCAAATCACAAATTTAAACATTATAAAAGTTCAATTTATACAACTGAAACATTAACCCTAACACTCTTCCTCATCATCGTCCTCCTCGACCATACTGCCAGGTTCGATACCTAACACTTTATAATGGTTTCTCTTGTCATGATCAGTCATCTTATTACACAACGCACACTTTCGTAATTTTTTTTGACCCGTTGCTTCTTCAATCGGATTCTTCATGCGTATTGCTCGTTTTCGCCCTTTTGTTTGAGAAATAATTGGATCAAAAATGTCGTCCTCCTCACGTTGTAGGTCAGTGCCGTCAATGACTGGCTGTTTGGCTCGATTGAATCTACCGCCTGGAGTTGGTCGAGTAGTCGGAGTGTCCACAGTTTCTGGTAATGCCATCCTAAACTGTGCATGCATAGCCTTATCCCGTGCGGCTGCTTCAACTTGATACCTGTACCCATCAAATGTCGACGCTGCATCCATTGATAAACCGTGCATGATGTTACAAAGGTGATTATATCGCAGCGACTCAGATTGCTCGAAATCAACTGAAACATTGGGCACGTAAGGAATGTGACCGTGGACTCTGTTGGCTTCCTTCGTCCACCGTTCCAAGATATACGGTGGAGGGATTTCACTAGCATTCTTGGCGCTCAAAACCCTCAACGCGTGTCGACAAAGTATACCTTTATGCTCAAACAGTTGACAGTTGCAATTAACCAACCCAGTGTCCTTACAAATTGCTACGGTAAAATGTCGTCTGGTCCTCGGAGCCGACGAAGAGCACGGATTGGCGAAGTTCGTCACATTTGTCAAAGCATAAACCTTGATGTCTCTGGTGGAATACTCGTGCAACTTTGTCATGCCATATTGATTCGACTTTAGTAGTTCCTCTTGAAACTGTCGAAACATTTCCTTGGTATAGACTTGAGCCGCATGAGCCTCTAAAGGTGAATAAAGTAGTATAGCTCTTTCTTTGCAAACTGTAGCCGCGTCGGCTTCTCTCTCACGGTACAATTGCCTGTCAACGGCTTTCTGCATCTCTAGTACGAACTCCGCTATACTTGAAGACTGGCCTACGTACCCATCAAAGAATGAATTCATAGCTTCGCTTCTCGAGGTCGTAGTCATTCCGGCTGCAAAAAAATTCTTGGTGTAGGCACCGACCCACTGTGTCTTGATCTCATACAACGATTGTAACCATTCGTGATTGTGCAAATAGTAAGTATCCATTAACGTGGCCCACCTCTCCTCGAACACGTCTACCGTCAACGATTTCTTCACACATGTATTAAAGTCAGTCTTGAATGACGGATGGTTTGCATATACATGGTGAAGCCGTTCGGGATATTTGTTGCTTATGTGCCATGTGCACAGGCCATGGTGAGTATCTGGAAGGACCTTAGCGATTGCATTTTTCATTGCCAGATCTTGGTCGGTGATGATGGTCTTTGGAGGAATATGATACATTGCTTGAAGCCACGTTTCAAATAACCACGTAAATGACTCCTCCGTCTCATCCCTAAGCAGGGCAAAGCCAAACGAGATTGACTGATAGTGGTGGTTCACCCCGGTGAACGGAGCAAAAGGCATAGAGTACTTATTGGTGCGGTATGTGGTGTCAAACGTCACAACATCCCCAAAATTTTGGTAAGCAGCTCTAGAACGGGGGTCCGCCCAAAATATAGTACTAATGCGGTTCTCATCATCCAGTTGGAGACTGTAAAAAAATCCAGAATTCTCACTCTGAAGGGACCTGAAGAGATCAAGTGTAGTTTGAGAATCACTCTTACCGAAAGACTCTCTCCTCTGAGCACGAAGTTCATTTCGAAGGTCTACTTCGTTGAAACTCAACTTGTCAATCCCCCCAGCCTGGCTTGAGAAAACCCCCATCATCTTAGAAGGTGGAATTTTAGCCTCGGCCATTGTAAAAATTAGTTGTCTGTGTGCCGCGCTTATTTCTCGGTGTTGATGAATTTGACCAATCTTACTGGGGGTCATCAACTGATGATTATGGCTCAACTCCACTCCTGTGACAACCCAATGGTTTTCATTTTTTCGGTGTACTGCATACACATGGGCCTTGCAGCCGGTACCCGGAAATGTGTCCCGTTTTCTTTGTCTTGTTGTCCCTTCGTCACTGATCCGAACGACCGGAGTTACATGCGGTGCTCCTCTATGACACTCAAATAGTCTTGCACAAATTTGATCTGTATTCGCCCGTTTTCTAGTCGTCTTAGTTCTAATACCGAAACCTATCGTTTTCGAATATGCTCTATAGTATGCTTCAACTTCGTCCAGTGCTTGAAAAACTTGACCAACGTAAGGTGGATCAGAACCTTCACAAAAATTATTTCCTCCAGTTGCATCCATATTTATACTGGAATCTAAAAAATAAAAATTATATCATTCTCAACAAGTCATAGATTTAAATAAAAGAAGAATAAAATTTATTTAAACCACCGTCTTTCGAGAAATTTGGTATAATGTAAAATTAGCAAAATAGCCCCCGATGAGCGACAAATTACCGAAATGCCTCCGGGGGTTCATTATCACCCTAACGCCCCAAATCAGCTTCAAAACAACCTTTCAGGTGCTTTGCTTACATTTCTGGACTAAGAAATCCTTTGAAAAACTTAACGCTGCAAATTTACGAAAATACCCCTATCGGGGATGCGAATTACCAAAATGCCCCCTGACAACAAGCTTCCTGAATTCACTCTTTAAAATAACTTTTCAGGTGTCTCACACCCTTTCCTGAACTAAAAGTTATTTTAAGCACAGATTTGTGTAACGTAAAATTAGCAAAATAGCCCCCGGGGGTTCATTGTCACCCTAACGCCCATCAAACCAGCTTCAAAACAACCTTTCAGGTGTTTTACTTACATTTCTGGACTGAAAAACTTTTTTTCGGGAAAATTACAAAAACACCCCTCGCGGGGGGGCAAATTACCAAAATGCCCCCTGGCTTCAGAAAATATCAAAATTGCTTTAAAACGCTATTTTAAGCTTCCTGAGTTCATTCTTGATTTAAAAAGTATTTTACGGATTTTTCGCCTAAAAATCCCGAACCGGTGTCCGGATCGAGCGCTTAAAAGCCCGTTCGGCCAAAAAATTAGCTAACGACTTCGGAATGGTCCGAATTCCTGGGGAATGGAACTTCCCAACACCCTAGGGTTCTCATAAAAGTTTCGCACGAAATTGTGCTGTCTTGATATTTTAAATTACACTGTAAAGTTACAAGGTTGCGCGTATCAGTTAACCCCTTTCTAGTCTTTGAAAAACTCTGAAATTTTAACCTGATACAGATCTTTTGAAAATAACTAGGGTCTCTGTTTTGTATTTTGGCAAAATCTAGCTCTAGCTATTTTTTATAAATTCGTAAAAAAACTGTCTAATTAAGTTTTCACCTTTAGCGACAATTACGCCCCGCAATCAGCTGCAAAATAACATTTCAGGCGTTTTACTTACATTTCTGGACTTAAAAGTCCGTTGGAAAATTTTTTCGGGAAAATTACCAAAATACCCCTCTCGGGGTGGCAAATTACCAAAATACCCCCTGGCTTCAGAAAATATCAAAAGTGCTTTAAAATGCTATTTTAAGCTTCCTGAGTTCATTCTTGATCTAAAAAGTATTTTACGGATTTTTCGCCTAAAAATCCCGAACCGGTGTCCGGATCGAGCGCTTAAAAGCCCGTTCGGCCAAAAAATTAGCTAACGGCTTCGGAATGGCCCGAATTCCTGGGGAATGGAACTTCCCAACACCCTAGGGTTCTCATAAAAGTTTTGCGCGAAATCGCGCTGGCTTGATATTTTAAATTACACTGCAAAGTTACAAGGTTGCGTGTATCAGTTAACCCCTTTCCGGTCTTTGGAAAAATCTGAAATTTTTACCTGATATAGATCTTTTGAAAATAACTAGGGTCTCTGTTTCGTACTTTGGCAAAATCTAGCTCTAGCTATTTTTTATAAATTCGTGAAAAATTCTATTTCTGACGCCCTAAAAAATCGCTATTTTGGAATTTTTCGAATGTAATACCCCGATTTGTCAAAACGTAATTTTGACGCCCTTTGACGCCCTAAACACGAATTTTAGACTATTGTAAGAACAACTTAAGCGTAACACAATTTAAACAATCAATTGGTAAGAACAAATTGAAAAATACTTACTTGTTTTAACTTGATATATTTCAAGAAAAATCCACCGGTCTTCTAGCGGTTATCCACCGATCTTCTAGCGTAAATTTTTTTTGTTTGTATGTAGGTGAGATAGGGAGAATGAGGAGGGTGGAAGAAATGATTCGGGGAGGAGGGATTTTATAGAGAGAAAAGTGAGAGAGGAAGAGAAGAACCGTGAGTGAACAGCAGGGAGGGGGAGGGGGGAATGACACGTGGGGGTGGGGGGGTAGGGTGGTAATGACACGTGGGGGAAGAGGGGGTTCACGGGTGGGGGAAGGGGGGTTCACGGGTGGGGGAAAAGGACATAGGGTGGGGGCCACGGGGTGGGGGGCAAGGGGGTGGGGGGCAAGGGGGGTGACGGGTGGGGGGTGGGGTCACGGAAGGCAATAATGCCAACCGCATGTAGGAGTTGCGGTTGGGCATTATTGCCACCATTTTCTCACGAGTTTTTCATTTTCTCGTGATATTTTCATGAATTTATCATAGTATTTTCGTCCTTTTTTGTCCCTTTTCGTCCTTTTTTGGCCCACGTGGCCAACCGCTGGTCTTACCAGCGGTTCGGTGGAGAAATTTGTTATTTCTCCACCGGTGGGTGTGGATCGGCCCCCATATATATATATATATATATATATATATATATATATATATATATATATATATATATATATATATATATATATATATATATAACCCAATGGCATGTAACGTCTAAATTCTTGTAGTTAATGCAATAAAAAAAGAGAACGGGGCCACAAAACCAGAATTAAATTAACGTGTCATCCTTACCAACATAGAAAGGGGAAGGATGAGTACCTTTTTAGACAAGAGAGAATCAATATTTTTTCTTCCCAAAAAGTGAAACTTCTTTTTTCTTAAAGCTCAACCTTAATTTTTTTCAGTATTGTTTAAGAAAAGGGAAATTTTTTAGTATAAGCCATTTGCTTAACTCTCATTATGCTGACAAATAACTCAATCTGCAGGATTCCCTTGAAATGCAGCATACCAATTCGGATATAAAGAAGCAAAGTTACTTGCATTAAAAGTGAAAACTGAATCCAAAATGGCACAAATTATAATAAGGGCGGTATGTTTACACTTTTTGATAACCTGTTTTTGTTTCGTATTTTTGTTTCCCATGTTTTTGTATTCAGTTTCGGAATCTGATTGAGTATATATACTTTTTTCAGCTATTCCTATACGTTTACTATTTTATTTTCACTAACTTTTTTAAATTCATTATTGTATATTCAGCAATTTATACAATGTTTGTACCCATATCTTCCCATTTTATCTCCACTATTAACCTAAAAAAATATTATTATACCCTTTATTTCTCTTCCCAACAACCCATTACCCATCCATACCCAATTAAAACATCTCCCAATAAATGACATGACTTTACCCTAAAAAATCACCCCACGGGGCCAACCCACCCCATAAATCCCGTAAGCCTTCCCCTTCCCCTACCCTGTACGCGGTCAAGGGCTTCATATTCCCCTCTCCCTTTAATAATAAGTTAACAACATAATTCCGTCTCCTTCTCCTTTGCACTACGTCTTCAATAGCTAAGGGCAACAATGAGATTGCAGCTTCTCTGTTACTTTCCGCAGCTTGAGGAATGGGGTAACATGTAGTTGGGGATTTATTTTTTAAATGGAGGAGATAAAAGGATGAACCGTAGAGGCGCCGGGGGGGGGGGGGGGGGGCGCGCAGCGAGAGAGAGAGCTATGACGTGACTATGCATAGAGGGTCACAGAGGCTTGTAAGAAAAAAGGATGAACAATGGAAACTCTGGAGCTGTTTTGTGAGTTTTCTCTTACAGGGAATACAATGTATCAAGAAATTTTTTAATTTTTTCGGCACTGTTTCGATATTAGATCCGATACAGGTACAGAAGATGATAAAACTACACGAAAAGAAACATATTTTTCATCTTCATTATAGAAATAAAAACACAAATACCGTAAACGTACAACCCTTAAATTATTTGTTACACCCCATTTGCATTGTACTTCATAAGACGCTTCTTATGGTCTTCAATTTGAACTTCCTAAACCCCCAATGGCACTATTATTCCAACTATGTTATCACAAAAAATTCTACATGCATTTCTTTCTATTCCTCAGCGAATTTTACTTTTTATTGCAAGAAAAATTAACTTCCACGCATCCTATTCACCACACGCTCTTAGGTCAACCTAAAGAATTCATGTGACCATTGACATGAAAGCTTAGAAGATGATGAAGGATAACTCTAAGACAAGTCGATTAATCACCTAGATTTTGAGGAAAGAATCCATTTACTCATCGTTCTCGTATAAACTTTTTTCACATAGAAAACTTTAGCATTTGAAAAAGATCAAACAACTTGATTTTTCAAATTTTGCACATTTATATTTTGATGTGAAAAATAATAAGAGAAAATAATAATTGTACCTCTCATATAAAAAATGTCTTTATCTGGTTAGATTAAATATCACTCCCATAACCCCACTAACGTCGTATCGATGATTACGCCTAAGATTTTCTTTTTCATCCCGCAGTGGTATTAGCAATTTACGAGCTTCAGGGGTTAAGAGGTAAAAAGTCCCGGTGAGACCAAAACCCCAAGTATTAACGTAACGGCCGGTGGCCTTCGTCTCCGCTGCCATGGCGCTTCCACAAACCTACGATCCGTACTTCGTCCACCTGCCGCCGGACTACGCCGCCAGTGACCGGAACGGAGTCAACACTCTTTTCGTCTCCGGCCTCCCCGACGACGTCAAAGCGCGTGAGATCCACAACCTCTTCCGCCGCCGCCCCGGTTTCGACTCTTGCCAGCTCAAGTACACCGGCCGCGGTAACCAGGTCTTTATCAAGTCTCGCTTTCTCCTTAATAAATTCCTTTGTCGTAAATTCTGTGGCTTTTGTAATCCTAATTGAACCGCGTTTGTGCAATTCACGTGTTGAACGTTATAGGACTCTTAGAACTTATTATCAATGTGTTGTTTCTGTCTAATGGCTTTCTTATTAAAAATCGTCTGGCTTTTGGAACCTTAACTAGCTTACTTTTCTGCTTTTGGCCTCCTGAACACTATAGGGATTTTATTTAGGTTTGGATTTGTTATTACTAGTTGCATTTCGTAATTTTTCTCTCCTTCGACTTTTTTTCAACTCTCTACGGTAGAATCTGTACACCAAGTAATTAGAGATAGGGAAAGTATTGTTTGACTAGTCAAACTAAGCAAGAACAACGAGTAAAGTTGAAGTTTGCATTTTCAATATCCATTTCTGGAAAATTGGATAGAAAGTCTGATAAAACAATTTGTGAAGGGACAATGTGATTTTCTCAGATGTCAATGATTTCTACACGAAGTGTTTGCCCTGTATACTAGACGGCGTAACCATACCTACCATTAGCTAGTGATGCCATTTGGATATCTGGCTCCCATCTTTTCACTAAGTTGAAAAAGTTCCTGGTAGAAGCATTTTACTGGCGGCTGGCCATTTTATGGAATAGCCACCGCTATGCTGATAAAGTAGGAAGGCTTCGTCTATTCACCTTGCAAAGGCTCCTATACTTATGCTAATTTTATTTGCTTTTATTCTAAAAGAAAAAAAGAAACTCTCAAGCATCAACTTGTTTTAGAGTTTATGTGGATAGGTGGTCACCGAAGAGCTTGATTGTTGTTTTTGCTTTTGCAGGTTGTTGCATTTGCTACCTTTGTAAATCATCCATCAGCAATCGCAGCCATGCACTCCTTAAATGTGTGCACTTCTTCCCATCTTCCTTCAAATCAGATTCAATTGGGTATTTTGCTGTGCTCTACATGAAGGGAGGAATTTATATTAGCATGAGAAATTTATGCTCTTACCAATAGAAAAAGAGAATAGTAACTATAGCATCATCTTATCAACATTCTCATTTGCTTAATGTGGCAAAGACCTTAGTATTTGTAGGGATGCATATATTAGAGGAAGGTTATATGGAAATGAGGTTAATTTAAGGTTGGGGTCGGTTGGAAATGGGGAATTCTTTTCAGCGTATCAACAGGTTGGATGTGTTTTGGCTATAGTTGGATTTAGGGTGACAATTTTTGTCTGCAGAGATTCATGCTATAAGAATATTGATAAGGCAACGTGGCGTGAATTTGACATCGTGCTGTGGGCTGTGGACTGTGGGCTAAGTAAGTTAAAGGTTCTAAGGCTCATTTTGTTAGACACGTAAGGGGAATGGGCTATGCTGTTTCATTGACATGGATGTAAGATTAGTTTATTTTTTTAGTGATTTTAGAAAACTGTCTGCGGGCATTAAAATATGTTTTACTGGTTAGTGGAATGCCTCTGAGACATGGGTTACACCAATTTCCAGTATAATTTTCATGACCTCAGTTCTGAAGACATGCTACTGCCCCATTCTATAGTTCTTGTGAATCCTAATTGATGATATGATCGTCAAATGAGTTCTGTAATACACTCTTAGTAAGAACATAACTTTTCTTTGCGTAAAATGCATTTGCATTAAACCTCGCAAAGTGTGGGACTGCAGGTTGGGGGGAATCCTGCAGAGAGTAAAGATATTAAAAGAACCTATAAATGAACCACAAGAAAACCTAAAGACCCAACTCACGTACAACACGACCATAGCATGGAGCGGCAAAAAGACAAAACTTATCGGTAATACCTTTAAGTGCCATTGTAGAATGTGGGAAGTACTTTCTGAGTCAAATATGAAAGAAAAGCAAAACAGTGCAGATAGACATTAGCACGAAGAGAATTCACTCCCTTCAAAATCCTTTAATCCACATGAGACACAATGGCACCATTTCCTACCTCCTATGCCCCCTCCTAGCCGCATGCAGACTACCCTCTCTAATCTTGGCATGACTGTGAACACAAATGGAGACAAACAATCAATCCCACAAGCCACGGATCGCCTCGCAACGCAAAGCAAATGGTTCACGACTCCACAGGCTCACCATCCGTCTTGCCCTCCTCGCCTGTCTAGTTGCTATCCCTACAAATAATAGGATAGTATGCCATGGAATTAGAGAGACCATAGCAGGACTTACGGAAAAGGTCACTCAGGGTAAAATTTTGCAGATGTATTCTAGAAATTTGTGCTTGCATCTTGGGAAGGAGGTCATCTTAATAGCTTTATGTAGTTAAAGTCTTTATAAAGAATATTAGACCAGTGTCCC
>JAVXUP010004286.1:0-35957 GCA_033070095.1 Escallonia herrerae | reverse complement strand
TATTCCAAGGCATAGACATGATGACTAATAGTGAAGGGTAGCGAGTGTAATTTCCTATATTTGAGAAGTAGCAAGATTAATAAGACTGAAACTGGAGGGTTGTTGGTGTAATTTACCCTCAAAGAGTATGAGGCTGAGACTGGAGATGAGAGTTTTCTAGTAGAGGTCAATGCAATAGAGGTCTGTTGACTTTTGTATGTTTTGTTCATAAATGTGGGAGGCTTCTTGGGTTTGGTTGTGCACAGTGATCTGATTTCGCCAGGGCATCCTCTATGAATTTGGGTGACACGTATTGACTATTTGAGTTGTACAGAAAATGAGCATAGATAATGTTTATTGAGTTATTGAACTCTTGTATATTGGGGTTGTTTCTCGACATGAACTGTAATTGAATCAGGGGATTTGATTTAAATTTATTCCAAAGCATTTTACAGAAATAATGACTAAAAGGATGAATAGTAGACTTAAACAGTCAGGGGACCATGAATATAAAATGTCTGATGAATAATGCTTCAAATGTGTATGCCTGTGTGAGCCTCTCTTCACATGGGTGTGTTTCTGTTATGGGCGTATTAATTTGTTGCCGATGGTGTCCATTATGGGTGTGTTAACTTTTAGGCGTTGTTCCTTGAACTTCGTAATGTAAAATTACCAAACCTGGTTCTCAGGTTTATAAAGTGGGCATTATTGGAGATCACTTTACTATTATGTGCATGTATCTGGAACGAAAACTTTATATTTCTTTAACAAAAAAACTATCAAATCAAAACATACATGTGATGAACCCCTCCAAAAAAGACTAAGTCTATCTCGACTCACAATATTATCAATCAAAGGGCTAACAAAAAGGAAAATATGAAAATTCTATTCCGACTCTAAATTGTCCAATTAAAGCTTCTAACCTACAAAACCGGAGATTCGGATTTGAGGACTAACTTATATGATGTTAAGTAGTTTAGCACCCCGTCATACCCTAAACGGTCTCTAATTTGTTTTTAAATGATTTTAAACTGAGAACACAAATGAAACAAATCACAAATAAAGACAAACAAAAACTAAGCTAACCCTAAATTTGGTTTGAATTTGAGAACGGGGGTCGAATGGCTTAAGTATCCAATCGGACAAGTCAGGATTAAAATGTAGTATTCGACCGACCATTGGGGAGGCAACCTAAATATCGGTCTGCAATCTCGTAGAGACCTAACTTTATTCAACTTCTTTTAATTGAATGGATAGAACTCTTTTTGACCAACTCTTCTAGTTGCTTTAGAATTGTAATGGAGACTAAAGTCTAATCCTAACAGAATTGTCTAATTACATTAGAGTTCTATTTTTCTGATTTTTCTCACAGCAAAAAAACTTGGTCTCAACAAAGGGAAATCCAGACTATCCTAAGCTACTCTATGAAAAGATGAAAAAGACAAGAGGGAAGAACTCACACCTCTTGATTTGGTTCGCTTGGACTGCTTGACCGTCGACTCTGGATTCTCCATGATGCGATGAAAGTCAGGCCTTATGAACTCGAGCGGACATAGAAAATCTGAACCTTCGAACTTTTCTAGCCTGGTTCTCTCCTTTTGCTCTCTTGCTAGTCTAAGCTCTCGCAATAATCGCAGCCTTTTGGGGTTATTTTTTATTTTTCTCTCCCTAACCGACCCTTTTGGGGCAGCCAGAGGGCCATATTAGAGAGGTCTGGGAGCAGTAGAAATACAGAAGGAGACCATTTGGTCGTCCTCATCGCCTCTAAGAGATAAGATTGAAATAGACCAAAAAGTCCTTAACGACCTTTCTGGCCGGAATCCTTGTTAAAACGATCGGTTCAAATTGAGAACCGGCCAAAACACTCAAGGGAACCGGCCAGTTTTTTTGGGCTGTTTTTCTCTCCCTAACTGACCCTTTTGGGGCAGCTACAGGGCTCTTTTATAGAGGTTTAAGAGCAGTAGAAATACAGAAGGAGACCATTTAGTCGTTCTCATTACCTCTAAGAGATATGACTGAAATAGACCAAAAAGACCTTAACGACCGTACTGCCTAGAACCCTTGTAAGACTGGCTGATTCAAAGGGGGAACTGACCGGAACACTAAGAGAACTGCCGGTTTAGTCAAAAACTGGTTGGTACTCAACTCTAGAGGGAAAACTGAAAAGACAACTTTTTTCTAATAAATGACATGTGATTAATCTGAATTCAGGGCAGACATCCAAATTTAATTCAAATTAAGTACTAGACCTCCTATCCCATCTAGACTTTGATTTGGGTTAAGCCCAAACTGACTTGACTAACCAACTGGACTGTACTTACTAGACAGTGCCTATTAAACTGGACTAGAGTACTTAAGATAACCCCCTAAAAATATACAGAATAAAGCCTACAATGAATATAAAATAAGGCCTGCAAAATTGGGGTGTCTAAAATACACAAATTTCAAGGCATTTAGTGTGATTATTATTTTATTATCATACAGGTTGGAAGAATTTTTATGCTTCATTTTATGCATACACTAAAAGAGACGAAAGGGCTTTGAAATTTTTGTGTATGCTGATTTCGTAATTTCCTGAGATGCCCTTAAGCTGATTCTTTTTTTCCAAAGTTGCCCCTACATGCAATGCTATTTTCTCATCTACCACGGACAAACTCCCCTCTCTCTCTCTCCACCCCCCTCCCCCTCTCCCTCCCTCCAATTGCCAAGGGCCTCATAACCACCACCTATACCAATAAATCTCCTTTGCTGCCACCTCTACCATCCAAACCTTTCGCCAGCACCCACCGTAACCACCATCTATTCCTTAGCTGCACAAAGCGGGGGCGGGGGCGGGGAAGCGTAAGCACCAAGAAGAATCTGAGGTTGGGAGCGGCTTGAATAAATAAATGCGTAAAGAGTATTATCATTTGTTTAGCATAGTTTACATAGATAGCAATAACAAACAAGGAGACTTTAAGGACTTGAAGGAAGAGAGAAACAAGGAATTGAGTTGAAAAGAGCTTGATTTTCATGTATTCTACCACTTGTTCCATGCATCTCTATCCAGCTAGCGGGATCGAGTTCCCATCTTAACTTGGGATGAGATCCCATGGAGCTCCTAACTTGGGATCGCAAAAGCGAGTTTCCGAGAGAGAAACGTCACCAAATTAGGAGTTTCCTGCAACTAAGATCTAAACCCATCACCAACAAATCCCTATGAATTTCTTTAGAGCTGCCTGTACCATAGTTCCACCGATCCATCACTTGCAGAAGTTTACTAACACTTGCAGGCATTTACTTAAAGCAATTGGGTGCTCCATAACCCAACCACCCGAGGAGGCAACGACTACCGATACTGATTTACCAACCAACTTTAATAACCACAATCAAACCGTTAGTAAAGCAAATATCCACCACCCATTCCTCCATTTTGTCAAGGAAATGGCCATTAATTCTCAATTTAATGACATCATCAGTATTCTCATTTATAAGCTTATTTGTGTTCCTTATGGTGTTTGGTTCCAATGCTACTGAAAGTTAGGGTGGAGCTAATTACAAGCTTTTGCTTAATTTGCTGATAAAATCAAAAAAGCGGTTTTAGCCTTGCCCCTTAATGCATTGACCGGGTTGTGACTAATTTATAATAGCTGTGAATTGGTGTCGTAACTTAAAACTGACGTAAAAACAATTAACGAGTAAGATGGAAAACAAAATATCTTGATGGGCTTAACGAGTCAAAGTCGCAAAAGTTGGGGTGGGATTTAATCTGTAATATTTTTTTTAGGAAGTGAGTGGTGGTAAGAAGGCTACCTTATAAATCACCATTCAATAATTTACACACTAAATAAATTTTACAACAAAATTGAAGAACCTGTTTAAATTGTAGTATCTCTTTAAAGTGAATTGATCGGTGCTGTTAAGCAAACTATATATCCCCTAAAAGCTATATTGCACAATTGACTATGAATTATCTTTTTACCTTGCAAAGTGGGAAAAAATGAAGAACTTTAATTAACTGTCACTGTACGCATCCTAGGTAAATCAGTCAACCTAATTAAAACTTAAAAGTGTAAAAACTGCAGAGAAACACTGTGGGGATATAAGAAGTATCGGCATAAGATATCATGAGAAGCTTTGATGTCAAGATTTAATATCAGGATAAAACGTGTATTCCGCGTGCAATTATAATGTAAACAATTTACTTTATAAGATCATTATTTAGTTGAATTTAGCAGAACAGCCATGCGATGCTTAGTATTTGGTAGTTTGTTGATTTCTTTCCTTAACCTATTCCAAATCATCTGCAGTTGATGGAGTTTGACGAGTCTAAAACATCACCTCCTGATGCTGATGCTAAGACGAGCAAGAAAGTGGAGTGAGGTGTGACTGAGACCTTGACAAAGGGAATCGTTACCGGCATGGTTACAAATACAGTTGTTTTCAAATTGTTGACTCTAATCCTTGGAAAGCTCAATCGTTGGCTAACTTGTGCAACTGCTACCGATGCTGTTGTACTAGATTTTGAAATACAAGTTTATAATTTTTAAACGAGCTCCTCTGATATAAGACAACTGCCTTCCTGGTTTTAAGGTTTTATCTGTTTATTATTATTATTGCCTTTGTCTGGTGAAACATTTCTAGTGCCTTGGGTGTCTATTTACTTGCTCAATTTATCTGTGGATGCTGGGGTTGAAACAACACGTCCATCTCTTTCCCTTTCCTACCAATAGTTTGAGATTGGACTGCTGCTATTACTGATGGAAGAGCTCAACTTAGATGGATTCATGCTCCTGCCAAATTGATCTGGTCTGATCTTCCTTCTGGCATCGATTCTTTCTGATCTGAAGGTTGGGATGACTACAAACCAAGTTATCCAGTGCTTCTTCTTCTGTCCCTGCTTCTCTGTTGAATGCTTCTGTCATCTCCTCCTCCATGTAAGTGTACCAAGGCACCCAAGCACAGATTGATCCCTCAAGGAAATTTTTTGTCTCTGATGCCATTTGGTCCAAAAATTGAAGAAGAGAGATTGCTTCTCTAGTTCACTGGAATCTTAAATCCTAAATGTGATAAACCATCAAAGATTACAGAGATCAAGTCACATGAATAGTGTATGGGGTTGAGAAATGTTCCTGCCCACATGTTTGTAGTTCCCACTAGTGCGACTTTACCTCATGCTCACCATGTTCTGCCCTCAATATTCTGACCTCGGTGGAGATAAAGAGTCATTGGAGTGGGCACATTTCTACACTTTTACATGTATTGCTCTCATCCAACGAGATCTCTCTAAGTGCCTATATTTCTCCAAACCACTTCTCCTGCAGAAGATTTTTCACTGATATACGTCTTAGGATCTAATAAAAATTGCTGAAGAGTCCGTTTACATAGATCCAGGGTACTTATGCTCCAAACTGTACGAGAACATTCAAAATTCTGTTTATTATGGAGGCTGAAGTTGTACTACGAACTAAACCTTTTTGTGACTGGATTAAAATGCTTATATGTATACGTAAAAGAGAGTTTTCCTCTAGAATCAACTATAAAGCTAACTGGACTGGGACATCCTTATATCTTAGTTAGATTTGCATAGAAGCTACAGTTCTTTGCTCAGTGGAAGATGAAGCTTGAAGCACTTCTTTGCCTGCTTGTGAGGTTAGAGGGTCACGCCAGCTTTCACCTTTGAACTGTACTGTATTACGAATGCAACGGGGATCTCTAGCCACTTTTACTTATGTTTGTGACGGCCGATATCTTCTGAGGGCAAGCCAAGATATTCGGCTTTCTACATGTCCCTGAAAATTGCAAGCTGATGGTGGTTAAGGGTTACATCTCTGAATTCGGGCACAAAGTATGGAATTTCATGCGTGATAATTTAAAATGTTTTGACAGAAATGTCGCCAATCCCCCCCCCCCCCTCCCCCCTCCTTCCCTTGCTCTTGTGCCTCTGAGACCAATTGAGGGACCAGTTGACCGGATTTTCTTGACGTCTATATGATCTTAATGGGCAATTTTTATTTGCAGCAAATGCTATCTGGCAAATCCATGTGGCAGCCACATCATCAAAGTCCAACGCTTGTGGCAGGCACATCATCTTCCCTCTTTTCCATCTGCCAATTGAACAGCCCTAATCCAAAACCAAACCCTAGATCTCCAATTGAGACATTGCAACGATTCACCCACATGCAAATGGTGGTTGCTCGTTAGGTGGGTTCACATTGTAATCTCACGAGGACTCTCCTAATGGTTTTGAATTTGTTAACTTGAATGGTGAATGATCTTCAACATTGCTCGCTTCTACCAGAGCTACCCATGCAGAGCAAGGGGAGTGGTAGCATGAGGGTGTCTGGATGGGAAGCGGGGGTGGATGGAACTGGAGAAAGGGCGCGGGCAGCGCGACGATGGTTAGGAGAAATGTGTGCGTTAGGTTAGAGGGAGAATGCGAACTCCACGTCTTAGCCTCAAAAGTTTAAGAAATTCAGTTTTTTTCAAAAGTTTGGAATGGTTTGTGCAAACGGTCCCAAAGTATGAGGTTTTGTTATGCAGTTATTCCATACACTTTAATGTTCCTTTTGAAGTGCTGACTAACTTCCACAAACTATAGCTACTAGTTTTGGTATTAAAGAGTACGACTAGTTGTAGCTAAAAGTTTTTCGTTAAGTAAAGCATATATTTTTTGCTAAATTCAGGCGTTTTTATTGTTAACAGTGACAATTGAGACTCTCTTTAAACATCTTTTAATGGCAAAAAGAGTGCAAATTCAATTCAACAAAGAAAAATTCATAGATTTAGCGTCACTTTGCAGAATGCTTCCCTAGTTCCTTTTGGATTTAGAGTTTAGGTGATATTATGTTATGTTATTCATGCAAAAAGGGGAAGAAACAGGGCTCCCTCCCCTGTACAGTAGTATCCAACAACCAAACGAACTGTACTAGGAGATTGACCAGGAATGCAAAAAAGCAAAGCAAGCAAGCCAAGCAAAAAAGGAAATTGGCGGAAACAATAACAAGGAGGAACTTTGCCCATTTATCCTTCCAACCCAAAGAGACTCCTCTCTCTCTCTCTCTCTCTCTCTCTTAATTGTCTCTGCGAATTCACATCACCTCATCTTAATATTCCATGCTTCTACAGATATTTTCTCTCAATTTTTCTCATACACAGCATTCTCCGTCTAGTGGGGCCGGAATGCTAAATCAATAGAAGCTTTTAGGGAGAGAAAGTAAACAACAGAGGATAGAGAAAACCCTTGAGAGTTTCAGAGAGATGGAAGGTATATATAACTTCAGATCATCGATTTGGGCACATTTTTTTTTTTTGATCGAGGCGACGTATCATCGTGTTGTATGCATTTGGTTTTGTGGGTTTTGTTTTTTATGTGTTCATATTGGCTGCATGTTCATTACATTTGTCGGTTCTGTAATTAGGGCTTCCTGTTTTACCTATTTGCTTGATTATTTGATAGATAACTGCAGATTCGGGCGAGTTTTTATAGATGTCAATAGGTGTACAAGTTTATGTCCCTTGGATGTAAAGTAAAACCCTTCAAATTTTGGATCAGTAATTGCTAGCGTTAAGGTAAATTTGGGATTTTCTTCTCGGTTAGTGATTTGGATTGATTGATATCCTTATTTCATATCTCTTTACGCCTATGACATATTGGTACACTGATTAGGGATCTCCTCCATGTGAGGTTTTAATATCTTCAAATTCATCAGAGGGAGTACTGGCAACAACTATGAATTCTCGAGGAGGAAGATGTATCATTATCATTATGTTTGCTAATATTGTCTGTCTACACCTACTTAACATATTACGTCTTTCTTTCAGCCTACTCTAAAGAATGAGATAAAATAGCAGAGAGAATTATCAAGCTGAATTAGACCATCATTTTAGAAAAGAAGCATTTAGTTTGGAAGCCCTTGTATCTTTCTAAATCTAGCTAAGTCTTGTACTACAAAGCTCCTTCTTTTGCCAGTGTTTGGAGGAAAAAGGTTGGACAAAGAATGTAAATAATCATTGCTTAAGATTACTAATCAAGCTCGGTGGGCAAATGATATGTACGTTTTCGTACGAGCAAGATAGTGTTTGCGGGATACAAATGAGGGTAGAAATATTGTAGTGGTCTTGGAGGGTGGGCTATAGAAGTGGTGGGGTATATTGCATGTACCAAATTCAAAAGGATGCAATGTGTTCTGAAGACTTTTGTTTTCTGTTGTTGGGAATGGCACTGATTTTGGAAAGATGAGTGGTTTGAAAATAGTTTCTTATTCACGGGAATCCTGGATCTTAGCATTGCTGCTAATTTTCCAACGTGGCTAGTGGTGCAGAATACTGGGACTTCTGAGGAACCTCAACGGCTATGAACTAGAATCATGTGACCAATAATCTGGTCGTGTTTATGAGAAAGACTTTAGGAAGCTGCGGGGTTCGCTCTCGAGCCTGTTATTGACCTTATATGGTGAATGATCTGATGGATTCTTTTTGAGGGGCATATGGTTTCGAAGGTGTTGCATCTTTTGTGTGGTCTGCAGCTTTTGTAGCAATTCATACTTTCATTGGTATAAGAATGAGAGAACTATTCTTGGATCTGCAAACAAGAAGATGGTCGCCATCATAGGAAGGTGGTGTGGTGCATGCTTTTGTCCCTTTGCATATCAGTTGGCTTCTGCTAGGACCACTCAAAGCTGTCATAAGATGTTGGAGGGGTTGGAAGATGGTGCAGACCATAACATGGGGTTAGTCGTTTGACTTAACACCATTATGTCTCATGTAGATTGTTTCAATGCCGGTAATAGGAGAGCTCTTGGGGGAATAAGCTTCCTGTGTGAGTTTACTTTTAAGACAGCTTCTTATTTTTTGCAATTAAGTTCCTTTAGCACTTTGGAGCTCATCAACCTAGAAATGGTTTCACATTGTTAGGCGTGGCATGCAACGCATACCTTAGCGATTTCGTATGTCTCATTAAGTGTTAAAGACAAAATGTCGTGGGCAGATGTAACTTGATTCTCTTGTGTAGGGATATGGTGTCAACCCCATCAACTTTTCATGTTGTAATAAGTGTAAAATATTAAATAGGATAGCTCGTGGCACTCCTTTCTATGCTGATTGACTTCTTGTATGGCTACACATATCCGTCCTTTTGTGTGCTATTGACTGTAGAGAGACTGCCATTTCAATATAAGGGAATGCTGATAGGGTCATTTTTTTGATACTGAATAGCCCTTTTCGAGATTAACTTGTTTTATGTCTTGAGTTGGCACTTACATTCTGCATTGTGTAGAAAATAGACAATCCAGACTTCCAAGTGGTTGACTCTTCTAATTGTCTACAGCTATTGCTGGAATTTCACTGATCTATGTCTTGAATAAACTGCTTTCCTTTATATTCACATCTTCCAGTATTATGAATATGATATGTTAATTTGGTCATTTCATGCTCACGTATGCCAAAGCGAATCCACGTTTATTGCTGTTTTCCGGTACCAACGAAAGTTTGCTTTGTGTGGACGGCAGCAAGGAAGCTATCTCAACTTTGGAAAACTTGAGGCGGCGAGGGCACATTCTTACTTATTGATGTAACATATGCAGGACGAGGGAGAGTCAATGGATCACTTACCTCTCCACTGAGATGGGGCATTTTGCTCGTGGAGTCTTCTCTTTGCCTTGTTCGGACTACAGTGGGTTGTGTCCCTGTCAGTTAAGGATGTAATGCTATTATTGGATGGCGTGGAGGTGCCTTAGGGGGTGTGTTGACACGAGAGGTTGGCACCGTTATGCTCATCTGGACTATTTTGGAGGGAGAGAAACAGACATACCTCTAAAGATGTCGAAATCTCTTAGTAAGCGGTTGCACGCTCCATTCAAGTCTGTTATTTTTCTGGGTCAATGAGGACTTCCCAGATTCGTCTATGGAACTTGCAGACTTCGTCGATGAGTTCTACCTTGGAGTTAGGATCTAGATATCATTTGTAAGCTTGGAATAGTGGCTGATTTTGTGTGGATTTGGGGCTGTGCCTGGGCTGTGCTTGGTTTAGCCAAGCACTTTGGGAGTTTCGGGCTTTTTTTTTTTGGCTCTTGTGTACCTCTTGTGTACATGGGTTCATGCCCTCATTAGGCCTTTTTCTGTATCAATAAACGTTCTTGACTACCTTTCTCATGATTGCATGTGTTCCTTTTATCCATAGTCTACATTCAGAGGGATATGGCATAGTATGCTCCCTGAACACGATTTTATTCTTGCGCATTCGGGGACCTGACTTCTATATTTGACCCCATAAACATCCATTGGTAAGATTTCAGTGACTTTAATGTGTCACACCTAGCATCTGATTAGGAACTTTACTCTTTTCGACAGTACTTCTACATTGTAGTCATTATGATTACATGTCTATCATAGTCAATGAATATCAGCTGATGATGTACATGATATTGATTCTGTTTTCTTGTCTATCATAGCTGTCACTTGCTTACATAGATCTCATTGTATTCTGTTCGTTGTTATGTAGAGTCATGTGAAGTACAATCTGACGAAAATAGATCTCTTCCAGAGAAGAAACCGAAAAGAATGGTCAAGACACCTTCCCAGGTTGAGGCTCTAGAGAACTTTTATGATGGTATGAGCGCTTCTTTTTTCACATTGTACTATTGTCTGCTGCCAAATATCTGTGTTCACACCTGAAATGATTTTAAGTAACATTTTTTACTTTTTCCAGAACACAAATATCCCACAGAGTCCATGAAATTGGAACTGGCAGAGTCAATAGGACTGACAGAGAAGCAAGTTTCTGGGTGGTTTTGCCATAGAAGGTTAAAGGACAAGAAATTGCTGAATGGTGAAGCATATGCACATGGAAGACAAGACCGTTCAAGCGGTGTCATACAGGATCATGGCAGCGGACTGAAGCAGGATTCGTGTGGCAGCACCAAACAAGGGGATTACAGGCATTACGATGCCAGGGAAGTTGAAAGTAGGAGGTTGGCTGGTGAAGACCTTTTAGCTGCAGATCTCAGATACGAGCTTGGCAGCCATCAGACTGGAAATAATAGTAGCACTGATGATACGTCTTCTGGAAGTAGATCCCCTTTAGAAGATAGTCGCCCCCCTCAAAATACGGACCCTTTCAGTATGGCATCATCAAGATATCTGCCTCAGATTGCGCAAAGTGTGTCCATAGATATGAACAGTCTAAAAGGCAGGACTGGACCAGCAGGATATCTGAAAGTGAAGGGCATGGTCGAAAATTCGGCAATTACTTCGGTTAAGAGGCAATTGGGAAGACATTATCGGGAGGACGGCCCACCACTTTGTGTTGAATTTGAGCTGCTTCCCCCTGGTGCATTTGAGTCTCGAATCAAGGATCCAGTAGATGGTAAGGAGTGCCTGTATCTTGTTAGTTCCTTAGCATCGTTTCACTGTTTTCCAGTTAGTTGTTTGTGTTTCTTATGCTTAGTGCCATAGACTGAGTATCTGATGTTTACTTGGAAATTTTGTGAGGTAATATATTATGTCCTTGTTTGTTTAGTCTTTTACCAACTTCTCCTTTGCCTGTGCCCGCTATTTTTACATATCCCATCTGCTACTGTAGTGCGTTGCTCTCCATAGTTGCTCCAAAAGCTCAACCTGTTACAAAGCTGCAAATAGTCCTCATAAGAGTCCTTTTGGCTCATGCTTCCAATCTGATATCTCGCTTGCAATAGACTCCATGCTGGGGGCATCCATTGTATCGTGTCAAAGCTGCCAAAATTTGCAAAGAATAAAATGCAAGTTTGTAGCCACCCTCTCATCCACGCGTCTAGCAGAACACCCAACTTTCTCTTTGTGAGAACACCCAACTTAATATGAAATAAAGTAACTCAAGTTTGGAAACCTATTACGTTGAGGATGGCTGTGCTTAAAAAGGGTGCGACTTGACTCAGTCAATTAAGAACTTGCCCTTAATTAGGTATACTTTGTAAGAAATTGACTATTTTTATGCAGGCTCTTAACCTAGCAGCCTCCTCTGCCGTCCTGGCTTGGGACTGGCTATGCGTCGTTTAGTTATGGAGCATTTCTACAAAAATGTACGGGAAAATGGGAGGTTGCAGCATGGTTCAAAGGTGCCGTGGTGACCAGGAATTCGGTGCGGACTCGTTGAAATTCACAATAGCGATATCAGTTGCGGGCGATACACAACTTTGAGCTATTTAGAGGCTCCAATAAATTTAGTTTAACTCACAGAAAGTCTTTAAATTGTAAGTATAATAATGTCAATAAACTACTGAACACAATAATATCATCTAGTTTTTCCCAACATTGTTGAATTTAATATAGAGACATCTGGTGTGTTTTTATATTGTAGGCACTGCACATGACTTGAGCAATAAGAACTAAACATGAGCTTTTGAAGTGTTACGGTTGATCTTGTAGTTCCAAGTTTGGCTCTTTTCATTTTCTTCATGGTTATTACGTACCAGGAAAATCACTTATGTTTGACTTAAAAAAAGTACGAAAACCTGTAATTTACATAAAGAATAGGAAATTGAAATCTAACATTAGGCACGTTTACCTAATTTTGTGCATATTTCAATTATTATTTTGTGCCTGTTAGTGATCATTTTCATTGGTTGTGTAATTGGTATAACGGTGTTATTTAATGGACGTAGTGATAGAGTAATTTATTTAGAACGGATAAGATCGAGTAATTTTAGAGGGAACAAGTGAACTTAGTAAAGAGGTTATCGATGAAGAATCTTGAGAGATCATGACACCTTCAAAATAAGGCAGATAAATCTGATTGAAACCTTAAATGCAAAGCAGAAGATGCCCAGAACTCCAGGTAAGTTTCTTGGCTTCCCATTTCCTTCTTCTGCTTCTTTTTCTTCAGACTCGGTGTGTCCTTGTGACAGTGACATGCACCAACATTTCGGCCATTATTTTGGAGTTATCGCTGCATTATCGGTTTATCGCCATTAATTTGGTTCTCGGTACCTGTATCGTATCACAATTCACAACCGACTCAGGTTGTGGTTTTGGGTCGGTGACTGCCGAAAACCGAACTGTTTCACCGAGATACTGGCTGTTACGGACCAATACATAGAACCATGGTTGATGTTGGTTTTTTTTTGTTGGGGGGGGGGGGGGGGGGTTGGTTCTTCTTTTGGAACTTTCATTATTTAGATTTTTTAAAAATATCAATGGTATTTGGCTCCCTAGGCGTTTTGTTGCAGCCTGTGGAAGTCAGCTTTCTACTAGACGTGTTTGGTGGCATCATATGTTTGGGCCTTAGATTCAGTGCTATTACATTTTGGAGTAAAGCTCAAACTTGGTGCTTTTCAGCTAGCTGCCCCTAGGCCTGGTGTATTTACATTGTTACCATGAGAAAGTGCTTTAGATTTCACTTCAAAACATCATATCTACCTTTTGGTAGCCAGCACTTTTACCAACAGCTCTGCTATTAGAACCACTTCACTAAATGTTACTGCATCACCAAATGTGCTCTTAATCTAGTTACATGCTGGTCCTGGATCTTTTCCTGTTATACCAGCAACTTGAGACGCAAGGTTCTTGGAGGAGCAGCACTGTGTAGTTCTTCAAAACCAGGTTTTAAATTTATGCCAGCAACTTGAGACACAATGGTAAAAAATTATGATGGTGTCATTGTATGGAGCTTAACAATTGCAGTATTTCTTGGAGGAGCAGCACAACAATATTTTACGATAAAATTAAGGGAGCGGCTAGCTTCCTTATATTGATTTTGTAGCCAGAAAGTTCTTTTTAGACACAGATTTTGTTTGAATGTTCTCCTAGTGGCTAGTGCCAACTGCAGAAAACCTTTGGAATGATCTGTTGTTATACTTGCAGCTTTGTACGATTTGCATGATAAATTCCGGGCAAGGGCTGTGTTCTTTGATTTGGTTTCGCTGTTTATCTGAGACCCTCTTTTCTCTAAATTTGTGTTCTTTTTTCTGATGGGTTGAAAGGAATTTCCTTCTATTCTTTGGGTTCTTTTGCATTTTATACTGGCTTTTTTTACCGGAACTCAGGTATTTTCTCTTTGCTAGAAGTGAATTTTTTTTTTGCTTTGGCCAAATGGTAAAACTTATCTTAAAGAGGTCTGGCTTACTCCTATCTGTGCATCTGTCGGCATTTATTGGTGATTCATTTACATCATAGATATTTTCCAGATCCTAACTGTCTAAAATTAATCACTTTGTCAGGATCTTACTACGCTGGCGAACCCTTTTCGTTCCAGTCGGATTGTCATCCTTATAAGCAACCTGATCCTGGCTCGGTTAGTCCTCTCACAAGGGCATGTATGCACTTATTTTAAGAATTTGGTTTAACATTAAGTTGAACTGTGGTGTATATCTGGTTGCATCTAAATTCCTGTTTTATAATTACGTAATTCCACATAGGTTTTGCTAAAACCTTTTGTTTCTTTATAGCATCAGCCGTAATAAGTAGGGTTCTCTCCTAAATGGACGGAAGAATGCATACTGTTTAAGTTTCTTGCTTGAAATTCTTGAATAATTTAGTGGACATCTTTTTACTAACTTCCTTTATAGAATTACCTCAGATACAATATTGAATTTCAGATGTTGAAGGTGCATCCTAGCTATTACACTAAGATGCAAAGGCATAGTGACTAGGATGTCGAGACGGAACAGCATAACCTTCACTGTCAACTTAATAAAAACATCCCAAAACATAAACTCCCAAACCGGAAATACATAGCCATAAGTTTGAACTACGACTAGCTACTAAAACTGAATTGTAAATGAAGTCTTGAGCTCTCTGAGCATCCCCACCAACTAAAGATCACAATCCTGTGGGGACGAAGGGGGTGAGCTCAAATAGTTCAGTAAGGTAAAACACCACGGAGATCAAACCAACGGAGGTTACAAATATTAGGACTAATGACGCAGTACGTACCAAGGAGGAAGAAATTTTGGGCATCAAGGCTTCCCTTTAGGGTGAAACACCCTAAACGCGATCATCTATTTTCAGGCATCAAGGCTTCCATCAGTAAGGTGAAACACCATAAGCTCTGGAACTTCACTTTCAACGTTAGAAATTTTCTTCTCTGACCGATGTAAGAGCTTTTGGCTTACTTTCTTGACGAGGTGCTTCCTTTGGACCACAACTGGAATTGTTAGGACTTTTTGTCGCTGCCAGGGATCGACATCTGACTTTTCCCGTCATTCGGTATCTCAAGGACCCTCCACATTGGGTGCAACTCTGAAGGCATGCTTTAAGTAAAATACTGGTTGTCCAAGCATTTCTCACCTTATATCAACACTTAAACCAGACATGAATTGAGTCTTTGGCTGGTGTCTTCCAAATATGACTTTGAGCATTTAGTTCATGAAATTTTCTTTTTGGCATTGTGCCACCGACATTCTGCCATGTCTTAAATTATCAAAGTTGCTCACACAATTTCTCATATGATAATTTCATGGGCATGTACTTCTTGCATAGCTTTGATGTCATCCCTTTCCATGTGCTTATTTTGAGAACTTTGATGGTGAAATACAGACTTCAAACACCTTGTTCTTCGTGGTTAGGAGAAGAACTCTAAATTGAAATACAATCGAGCCAGAATTTTCTTATTATAATCCTTCTTGCCATTGTTCATCATCCTTCCTTTTCTTATGCACGAGTAACCGACTAACAAACTAACTGAATTGCAAGTGACAATTGACAACTGTCTAACAACCTTTTAACAGTTTTGTAACGGACTAACTAACAGCTATGCTGACATCATGATTACATACCTGACAGTTGGCCTAACAAACAACTAACAGTATTGACTATTCACAATGGCAATTACAGAAATAGCCAGATTATCCTTGATAAGCTTGACTAAGGTACTCCTTTCCCTTAGGAACTCATCCACTGCTGAACTCGAGGCAGATCATATGCATAAAGGGCCTTAAATGGTGTGGTTTGGGGTGCATATGGTAGTTGTTTTTTACTCATATTCTGCCAAAAACGGCCATTTACTCCCCTAGTGTGGCCTTTGCCTGTGAGGCATCTTAGATAGTTCTGCGAACATTGGTTCAATCTCTTAGTCTGTCCATCAGTCTGGAGGTGGTAGGCAGTGCTGAGATGAAGTTGAGTAGTAGTCAGTGTAAACAATTCTTTCCAGAAGTATTAAGATGGCTTTTCTTTGTCAGAGATGATGGATAGTGGAAGGCCATGAAGCTTGTAAATGTGCTCAAAGAACAGAGTGGCCAAATGGCGGGCTATGAGGGGGTGTGCCAATGATATAAACTGTGGATACGCGGTAAGTCGATCCACCACCACTAAGATTAAACCCTTGTACTTGGAAATGTGCAGACCCTCAAGAAATCCATTCAAATGTTGGACCAAGGCTGATTTGGGATTGGGACAGCTTGTAAAAGACCAGGATAAGGCACAGTCTCACCATTGTTTCTCTGACAAGTGTCACATTCCTTGACGAAAGTAGTGACATCTTTTCTCATGGAGCACCAATGAAAGTACGGAGTGAGTCTGAGTGTGGCGGTAATATCAGTGTGCCCACCAAGGCCAGAAGCATGTAGTTCTTGTAGAAGAGTTTGTCACAGAGGAGTGGCCTTCCCAATATATATCCTGTTCTGGAACCTCAAAAGTGTATTGCTGTAAATAATACCAGGCTGGCTGTTGGCACTTAAATTTCAACCCAAAGATTATTTAGGATTCATACTGGACGGTTCGAACAAGACAAGTAGGTTTCGATCTTTATCAAAGTTCGAACCCACACCATTTGGATTGAAGATTAAAGGTGCACAAGGTTCACTACTGATCAGTGGGCTGAAATTCGAAGGTTTTTGTGGGCCTGACAAGGTTTCGAACTCCACTGAAGTTCGAACTCGTGTGTGGACTCGAAGATCGACTTTGTAAATCGATGGGCCATTGAGGTTTCGAACCCTGTAAGTTCGAACCATTCCAACTTTACTTAAAAGTTCGAAGCCCAAGACCAAGAAGAAGGATATTTATCACATGATTGAATCATCTTCTGGAGAAGATAAGCCAAATGGAGGAAAACTTATCTAGAGAAACAACCTGATAAGCTTCAAAAGATTCCTGTGGAAGCCTCTATAAAAGGAAAAGGCAAATCCTACGTAGAGGGGGGGGGGGGGAGAAGTTTCAAAAAGAGTCAGAGATAGAAAGAGAAAAGAGAGAAAACACAAGCTCTACAGAAACCTTCAAGCACTATGGCTTATAGGTATAGGGTTCCAACCACCGGTTGGTTGAAAACTTTGTAACTCAGGGGTTAATTCCCGCCTTCAATAAAGTTTTGTTCATCTCTTTTACATTTCGCGTTGGTTTTCTTATTTAGTTTATCTAGAATCGGAGGTTTTCGTCGATAGTTCGTTCGACGATGTAATTAACGATCTCAGAGGTGTTTGATCGGAGACGGGATCCCCACAACCATAAAGTAAACATCGACGCAAAATTCAACGTCGATGGATGTTTGTTTGCATTTGATTTTAGATCGACCCTTTGTTCTTTAAGGTCTCAAAATCAGCGCTAGCAAAATCTAGCATGCTCGGTGGGACGTCTCTCCTCCCATCTCTAGATAAAGAAACCAACATCTCTTCTCTTTCGATTTTTATGAAAAAAACGTACTCACTGCATCTTATGGCTTACAGGGACGCAAAAGTCGTAATAACTCGACCAGAGTATGTTAAGATAATCAAGAGGCCTTCTTCACCAGAGTTCAGCCGTCTGACTCCGTGGAAAGACGCCCTTCTCAGGGCACCCACCCTAGAGGCCTCGGGGCGCTTCGATCGCCTTGTCGTTTCGAGGGTGGCATCACCTGTCCCACAGACCTCAGAATGCTTTGTGCGTCCTGTCGTCCCAAGGACAGCATCACGCGTCCAAGAAGCCTCGGGACGCCTTGTTCATCCTAACATTTTGAAGGCTATGTCGCTAGCCCAAGGGGCCTTCGGAGGCCATCGAGCTCCTATTGTCCCAAGGGTGGCACCTATGGCACCTTCGGTTCAAAGGAACTCGGGATATTACACTCGTCCCGTGACCCTTGAATCTGCCCGTGCAGCAGGCAAAACCCTTCTAGAAAAGACAGCTGAGGACGTCAAAAGAACGACAGAGGAACTTGTCCGATCTGCCAGAAATTTTCTTCGGCAAGGAAGTTCGCTAAAAAGGGTAAGTTTTCTTGCTGCAGCAAAAGGAGCAAACGAATTGGCAGCCCTTGCTATAGCAGTGGCGACTGCTGAGCCTTATGAACACAGTTGTTCAGATGGTGAACTGAGCCAAAAGGGCCCGGGAGATTGCAGTTGCAGCTAAAAATGCAGTCCTTTCAGAAATAAAACCTCGAACAGAAAGGCCGGCAAAAAATGGTTCGACTCTTCGTGAGCCAGTGCAATCGTACCAATCCAAAGTCTTGGTGAAAGGACGATTTTTAACCTTGGATGAAAGACGAAAACGATCGGTTCGGACACTGGCAGTCCAAAACCCAGATCCTCCGATTCGAATGCCAAACCTGAATCAAGTTTCGAGCATTCATCGATACTCGAATCAGAACTCTTACAAAGTTCATCTGGATCTTCATCAAGATCCAAACCTTCGAGGATTATCGGCTTATCGAGAGAAGTCAGATGATGCTGCAATATTGCCTTCTTTGGCTGTTGGAGCTCGCCCTTCGACACCACCTGAACCATTTAATTCCCAAAAGAGAAGGCACAAGAAGAAGAATGGTAGAAAGAATGACTTTGGAAACTTTGTTGGAGCGAACGTTATAGCAGCCATCGAAAAGGCGCTTGGTACCGAAGAACAAGCCATCCCAAGAGAATCACCAGTATTTGCCCCTTGCGAATCCGGATCAAAATTAGGATCCGCATGTGTGAAGGCAAGAGGCGATGAAAGAGGGGGTAAAGGCCAAGTTCCAGATGTGCCTGCGCCGGGAAATAGGACTACAAGTAGGAAACAGGCTGCCGCGCAATGATTAGGACCTGTGACGAGATCCATGTGCCAAAGCATTCCTATTGATAAAGATGGAGTAGTGCACAACAAAGTCACATATCCGTTGTATGGGGCCGGAAACTCGATTTTCACAGAAGAGGACTTTCCAGAAGTAAACTCATCTCCGATGTCCTCCTCGTCTTCTACTTCTGGTACCGTAGTAAGGAAAATAAATGACAAAGGCAAAGCTGTATCGGTAATGATGACTAGGAAAAGCCAAAATTCCCAGACAACTCAAGAACAAATTTTAAAGATGCAAGAACAATTGGAACAAAAGGAGCGTGAAATGGCAGTTATGTTTGCAAAAATGCAGAATCTCCATGCTCAGCTTACAAATAAAGCTATTGGATCAGAAAATGTCCATACATTCGAATCTTCAATGAGACCGAAGGAGTCTATGGTACCACCAGAGCTTGGGGCTTCAGGGAGTAAGGTACCTCCTAGAGAGGGTGAATATCCCTATGGAACCATGAACCCGTTACTAATGGCCATGATTGATGAAATGGTTCGAAATCAAGTTAAGAAAATTAGAGAAAAGGAAGACGAGGGCTTCTGAATGATAACAAAACCATACCCTTCATGGATAGATGCCGTGCCATTTCCTCCCGGTTTTTCTCAGCCAGATTTCAAGATGTTTGATGGAGTTGGAGACCCGAGGCAGCATGTAGCTCATTTCTTGTCACGATGCAGACCTATAGCTCAGAACGAGGCTTTGTGTTTACAGCTTTTCGTCCAATCATTAGAGGGACCAGCTTTCACATGGTACGCCAATCTCTCTGAGGGCTCGATTTCAAATTGGGAGTCAACGGTAAAAGAATTCCTAAAGCAATTCTGCAATACTCAGAGACGAGTTGGAGTGCCAGAACTGATTGATACCAAACAGCGTGATAACGAACATGTAACTGATTTCATCGCAAGATGGAGAGCTCTTACATTTGCTTGCAAAGAGAGGTCAACACAGGACGAGTTGCTCAAAATGTGTAAGAACAACTTTCGACATGAGCTATCCACTGCTCTAATACCTCAAGATTTTGAAGGATTTAATGACTTGTGCACTAAAGCTCACGATATAGAGATGCATCTGAGCAAAAGAAGAAGAGCCAGGGTTACTGATAAGATTGAATCCTCGATAACAGCAGTAGTGGAAGCCCGAAAGAAATCTCCTATTGTAATTGGGGTTCGAAAACCCAAGAAAACCAAGAAAGTGACCATGAAGGAACGGATGGAAAAGAAGTATTCATTCTCGGATGATTTGGTGGAAGATCTTTTTGAAGATTTGTTGGAACAAGATTTGATCACCCTCCTAAAAGTTAAGCGACCCCATGAAGTTGGGAAGCAGGACCCGAAATATTGTCCGTATCACCGTCTAATAAGTCATCCCTTGAAGGAGTGTTTCGTCTTGAAAGATAAAATTCAAGAACTTTTGATTCGAACACCATTGAACTACCACCACAGGAGAAGATAACTTCAAATCCAGTTACCACCGTGGTTCAAGGATCATCTCTAAGTCCTATGAACGAGAAACGTGGTACGCCAGATGACGAACACAATGGAGAGTGGATTGTCTACGAATCTAAAGGAATGAGGAAAAGGAAAAGTGCCACCATAAAGTCTCTGAATCTTGGCCATGTAACATCGAAAGAGAAACCCAGGAGGTCCAAGGGTTCGAAAAAGAAGTGAACGAAAGTGGGCATGAAGAAACAAATGGAAAAACAAAAGAAGAAATCCCCAAGAACAACTGTGGAGACGTTATCTTGGATGAGCTTCTGGTTCAAACACCTCGCTCTCCAATTACACTAAAGGAGTTTATGCCTCCTGAATTACAAACTCCAGACGTACCGTTTTTCTCAGATAATGTAAAAGATGGGGAATTCTCAATCGGATGCGTGGCCATAGTTATCATTAGTGATGGAGAAAGTGAGGAAGAGGTAACTGAAGGCAGTGCTTCTAATCCCATCATCGTTCCTGACTCTCCGGTCTATTGGTGGGATACCATGATAAATGAGTCGCTGTATGTCGATGACTTGAATCATCCGTCAATGTCGTATTATAAGCTATGTTACATGGACTCAGTACGATTGTCCGAGTCAGATATGTGTCCAAGTGCCGGATTCGTCTATTTCTCAGAACCCAAGGCACGGGGACACGGCAAAATATTCCTACCCATTCTTGTTTCTTAGTTATTCCTTAGTTTACACAGTGTTTTATGATATGCATGCTGTATTAATTTAAAGCTAATATCATCTCAAAGCAATAACGACTAAAAGAAACACTATAACATAGTGTCCCTAGTGGCATATCCTACGGGATGTGTCGGACACGTATCCCATACCCATGTCAAAGTGTCGAGTGTCCGACACGGGTACTTTACGCATTTTGAAGAGTCCATGTAACATAGATTATAAGGATTTTAAAATTGAGAACTGGTTATCTTCCCCAAAGCACTTTATAGCCATTCCACCAAATTCGCCTCAGTACATTTTGACTTCACTGCCGACTCCGACAAGACATTCTCCAGTGGCACCATCGGAATATTGTGGCTCCCCAGATTTAAAAAAAATAGAAAATTTAAATGCAAATCCAATGTTGAAGAAGTATGGAGCACCCGAAAAAGGCTGAGGTTCGAAAACTCCATTGACTCGCGAACCAAGCACTACTCAAATAAAGAGCAAATGAAGTTGTGGGATCTTTCCAAGATGGATGAATATCGGACGCTCGAAAATCCTAGTTCGTGTTATTCTTCCCTAGAGAACACTTATGACGAGGAAAATGTGTCAAATAATCATTGCACATGCCCCCCATGTTCTCCCTGCCCCATACACTCTCCATGTAATGTCATCATGATCGACATTGACTTTGCAGAGGGGGCATGTTCGAGTCGATAGTAATCCGAGTGATGATGAAAAGGCAAGGATCGAAGCTAGAAGAGGGGGGAGATCGAGCAAGTGTAATGGTTTCTTTGAAAGAAGAAGGGTCAGATGTTCCCAGAAATCACATAATAGAAACGTCTCAAATCCTTAGATACCCTTTCCCTACATGGGTTGAAACAGTTCCGTTTCCTAAGGGATATCAAGTTCCTCTTTTCTTTATGTACTCTGGAGTTGGTTGCCCAAGAAGACACTTGGTCCGATTTCTTACCCAATGCGGAGACACAGTAAGGAGCCAAGCTCTGCTCTTACGACAATTTGCTCTCTCCTTAGATGGATTAGCTGAAGATTGGTTTTTTAACCTCCCACCTAATTCATTGCCAGACTGGGACACGTTGGCGGATCAATTTTATAGGAAATTTTATGTGCCCAGACCTATTGAGATCGAGATGTTGGAACCTCTAGAAAATGATATGTCGGCTCAATCGTATAATTTGATGGGAGGGACTATTGATGAAAAAATTGAGATGTCGCTTGAACTTCGAGTAATGGGGTCTTTAAGACCTAGGAACGTGTTCCCTTCTTGGGTCGGACAAACCCCTTTTCCCGAAGGATACGAACTCCCAAACTTTGTTATCTACGAAGGTCATGGGGATCCCGAACGACATGTCCACCGTTTTCTTAAGCAATGTGGAGAAACGGCCCAAAGTCAAGCCTTATGCTTACGTCAGTTCCCACTGTCCTTAGATGGAATCGCCTTTGATTGGTACTGTTCACTAGAAGGAATTATTATCTCATCATGGGAAAGCATGAAGAAGGCTTTCATCGAGTCCCAATGCATGTATAGGCGAGACTCGAAACACCTAAGAATCACAATGATGACATTCCTGGAGGAAGGGGACATCATGGACGAGGGTGACGACAATGATGGCAGTTCCTCGGACGTCTCTTCAAATATGGTTCAGATTAGTGATGATCCCCAAGATTCTCAAAACGGGAGAAATCTATCGTTGAGGTTTGCAAGACATATCTAACTTACAAAAGAAGGCAACAAGACCGTCAACAATCTTCTAAGACTTCCCCCTTCACCGGTCAAAAAGAACTTTCCTCCGAAGAACAAGTCAAATACGATGTTCTTGCACATCTTAAAAAAGTTCCTGCACTTTTAAGCATATATGATGCTCTAAAAATGTCACCGGAACTTCGAAGGTCGCTAATATATGCATTATCAAACCCAGAAGATTTTCGGGATGAAGTGGATAAAAGAAGTGGAACAGGAACTAGGATCGCATGCGCAACAATGATCTCGTTCAATGACGATGACATGCATGCAGATGAACCAGACCACAATCGTCCGCTTTTTATCACCGGGTTCGTAAATGACAAAGATAAACCGAGTAATGGTAGATGGAGGATCCGCAGTTAACCTTTTGCCAAAAAGAAGTCTTATTACCCTCGGAGTTCGCTTTTCGCGCCTACAACCAAGTCACTTGGTGATTCAAGGGTTCAATCAAAACGAACAATGCCCAATCGGAAAGGTGCGCGTGAAGACAAAGTTCAATGATATTGAGGAAGTCACTGAGTTCTTGGTTATTAATGTTGACACTTCTTACAATGCCCTGCTCGGACGACCATGGATGCACGACAACGATGCAATTCCCTCGACTTATCATCAGTGCATAAAGTACCCATTGCCTCCACCCAGAAGACAAGGGAAGATAATCGCGGATAATGATCCATTTCATGGAGTAGAAGCGTACTATGCCGACGCTCATTTTTACAAGTCAAAAAATAAGGAAAAGATGACGGAGCAAACCCAAAGGAACCAAAACCCCAACTAAGAGGACGTTTCGTTATGTTCCGAAGTCCGAAAGAAGACCGGGGGCAAAAGCCTTAACACCCATTGATCCGACTGCAGAATTGAAAGGTAAATTTATTCTGCCATTAAGGAAGACAGAATGCACGCATGTTGATACCTACAACAAGTTTGTGGTGCCTCCTAAAGAAAAGGGTTTGAAGCCCATATGGTTTCATGCTATGGGAGATGTAGAGAGGATGCTATCAGAAGAATCTCCATCTGTCTAGGGAAAAGAAAGTCTTCCTCTAAAAGATGCGGAATACAGTGCTAAAACCACCCAAATGTTAAAAAATGTTGGACTGGATCCAGAAAAGGCACGTGGCGAAGGTGTAGCTCCTTTTGATTTAGTACTAACGGCAGAACAAAGAAAAGCTCTTCTCTCAGGGGATCCAATCGAACACCATAGGGCAGGTTTAGGATTCCAAGATGATTATTCTGCTGAGAATGTCGCCGTTAGTATGACATGTGTAAAAGAAGCTTCACACGATAAAATGAAAGATCACAGACAAGTAACATTGGGGGAAGCCAAAGTCGAATTCTCATTAGCAACTCGCTTTTGGACTCGCCAACTTTTGGATCGGGGAAAGATGGAAGAATTGGATTGTGTGAGATTAACACAGTCTTCGTGAACGTGACCAATGTCCGAGAAGGGTTAACTCCTGAAAATGATGGGGAGATTCAACCTGCACCCTCGGAGTTCGAAGGAGGACAAGCCACAGTTGACGAACTTCGGGAAGTGAACTTAGGAGATGGTGAAGACAAGAGGCCTACGTACATAAGCGCTTGTCTCCCCGAAGTAGAAGCCCAAAGATATGTTACCTTTTTAAAGGAGTATCGGGATGTCTTTGCATGGAATTACAATGAAATGCCTGGTCTTGATCCAGACATTGCGATGCACAAGTTGTCGGTTGATCCCAGCAAGAGACCCATCAAATAGCCACAGAGACGAACTCGATTGGAATTGACTGCCCAGATAGAAGCAGAAGTTGATAAGCTTATTCGGGCAGGTTTCATAAGGGAGGTTCAGTACCCGATCTGGTTAGCAAACATAGTCCCTGTCAAGAAAAAGAATGGGCAAATTCGGGTTTGCATCGACTTTCGAGACCTCAATGAGGCTTGTCCAAAAGATGATTTCCCGTTGCCAATAACGGAATTACTAGTGGACGCAACCACAGGTTATGAAATTTTATCATTCATGGACGGATACTCGGGGTATAATCAAATCCGCATGGCTCCAGAAGATGAAGAGTTAACCGCATTTAGGACCCCAAAAGGTGTTTACTGTTACAAGGTCATGCCCTTCGGCCTTAAGAACGCTGGAGCTACGTACCAACGAGCTATGACTGTCATTTTTGAGGATTTGATCCATGATGTCGTAGAATGCTATGTTGACGACTTGGTCGTAAAGACGAAGAACAAAGAACATCATCTCGAAGACTTAAGGCGTATCTTCGAAAGGCTAAGGCGATGCAAGTTGAAAATGAACCCATTAAAGTGCGCTTTTGGAGTTTCATCCGAAAAGTTTTTGGGTTTTGTAGTCCGACATAGAGGAATCGAGATCGACCCTACGAAGATTAAGGCAATTCTCGAGATGCCTCCACCAAAGAACCTGCGCGAGCTAAAAGGGCTGCAAGGGAGGCTAGCATATATTAGGAGGTTCATTTCGAACTTGGCAGGAAGATGTCAACCTTTCTCAAAGTTAATGAAGAAGGGTACGCCATTTCAATGGGACCAAGCATGTCAAAATGCTTTTGACAGCATAAAGGCATATCTTACAAGGCCTCCTGTACTCATGAGCCCAATCAAAGGAAAACCGTTGTTATTATACACCGGGGCTCTTGATGCCTCCCTAGGTGCGCTTTTGGCTCAACATAACGAAGATGGAAAGGAAAATGCCTTGTATTACTTAAGCCGGACGTTGGTCGGGGCTGAAATAAATTATTCGCCAATCGAGAAGACATGCTTAGCTCTCGTGTTTCCACTGCAGAAACTCAGACATTACCTCTTGGAACATGAAGTACAATTCATTTCAAGGGCAGATCCGTTGAAGTATATACTGTCTAGAGCGGTACTTTCGGGGCGGATTGCTAAATGGGCTGTTATCCTTCAACAATTTGCAATAGAGTATGTTGCGCAGAAGGCAGTAAAAGGTCAAGCATTGGCCGATTTCCTCGCCGCACATCCCATACCAGATGACTCTCCCTTAGCAATCGACTTACCAGACGAGGAGGTTATGCATGTCGAAGTCCAAAAAGGATAGGAAATGTACTTTGACGGAGCATCAAGGAGCCCTGACGGCACAAAGCAAGAAACAACCAAAAACAATAAATCAGGAATTGGTATTGTGTTTGTAACCCTGGAGGGTGCTCTTCTGCCATACTCTTTTGCTCTGTCAGAGGGCTGCTCGAATAACGAGGCCGAATACGAGTTTGTGATTGTGGGACTTGAGTTAGCACTTCAAATTCCCATAATTGAATTGACTATATATGGTGATTCACAACTCGTTGTAAAGCAGTTAAGAGGAGAATATACAGTTAGGCGAACGAATCTCGTTCCCTATCACGAGAGAGCAAATCAACTGCTATCTCAGTTCGGGAAAGTTCAGATTTTTCATATTAGACGAGGAGTCAACGCCCGGGCTGATTCACTGGCCGGTCTGGCCGCGTCAATGACACTTCCCGACAATAAGACAATCACGATCACCGTCGGGGAAAGAAGGGTTTTACAACCGTTAAATCAGGTCCCTCAACTTGAACCTGTTTTCATCATTAACATGATTGAAAATGTGGAAGATTGGCGAGAACCCTTCATAAATTATCTCTTGTATGGAAGACTGCCAGAAGAAAAGGCAAAAAGGGCTGAAATTAGGAGACGTGCCGTTAAATTCATCATGTGGAAAGAAACTCTTTACAAGAGATCCTTGGACGGGGTGTACCTAAGATGTATTGCAAATGGGGAAATCCAAGAAGTCATGAAAGAAGTGCATGCAGGTGTGTGCGGGGCCCATCAAAGTGGACCAAAGTTACAAATGCAGTTGAAACGACTTGGGTATTATTGGCCTACGATGATCTCGGACTGTATAGAGTTTGCTAAAAGATGCCAGCTTTGCCAGTTCCATGGAGATTTTATTCATCGACCCCCAGAACCTTTGCATGTCACTACATGCTCATGGCCTTTCGCAGCATGGGGAATGGATGTAATTGGTGCCTTTGCAACCCCATCATCAGCCGGACATCGATACATTCTGGTCGCCACTGACTACTTTTCAAAGTGGGCCGAGGCTGTACCTTTAAAAGACATAAAGAGTACTTCTGTCTCTGAATTTGTCAGGACTAACGTAATATACCGGTTCGGAGTCCCAGATAGTATCATAACTGACAATGGCCAGCCATTCCGAAGCGATCCCTTGTATCGACTCTTTGCTAAATACAAGATCAAGCACAATCACTCCTCGCGGTATTATGCATCCGCTAATGGCATGGTGGAAGCATTTAACAAGACCCTGACAAAGATACTAAAGAAAATGGTAGCCAAAAAACAAAAGGAATTGGCACGAAAAGCTACAAGAGGCACTATGGGCCTATCGGATTTCCTACAGGACCCCTACCCAAGCAACCCCGTATTCTTTGGTCTTTGGCGGTGAAGCTGTTTTACCGCTTGAAATTCAAATTCCCTCGTTACGGGTAGCTATCCAGGAGTCTTTGACAAATGAAGACAGCGCGAAGATAAGATTGGCGGAACTTGAAATGTTAGATGAACGAAGGTTGAAGAAATTTACCAGCAGAGAATGGCCAACGCCTTCAATAAAAAGGTCAGACTTCGCTCTTTTAAGAAAGGAGATCTAGTTCTCATGGTTCGAACGCCAATCATTGTGTCCCGAAGAACAAAAGGCAAGCAGTGCCTAGACTCACTACAATGGACGGTGAAAGAATAATTCCCCAAACAAATGCAAAATTCCTCAAGTTTACTACCCTTGAAAGTAAAGCCAGTTAGAACCAAACTCACCACCAATGGCTTAGTACATGGCTAAACTGCTGAAACGCCTCACCAAGTCCACGGTAAAAATCATTGGATACTCGTGGCCCGCAAGAGTATAAAGTACGGCCACCTAAAACCAAACACCCACCACCAATGGCGTAGTACGTGGCTAAACTGCTGAAACGCCTCACCAAAGTCCACGGTGATAAATCATTGGATACTCCTGGCCCGCAAGAGTATAAACTGTGTACGGCCCAACCTAAACTACCAAACACCCTAACCACCAATGGCGTAGTACGTGGCTAAACTGCTGAAATGCCTCACCAAAGTCCACGGTGATAAATCATTGGATACTCCTGGCCCGCAAGAGTATAAACTGTGTACGGCCCAACCTAAACTACCAAACACCCTAACCACCAATGGCCTAGTACATGGCTAAACTGCTGAAACGTCTCACCAAAGTCCACGGTGATAAATCACTCCTGGGATACTCCTGGCCCGCAAGAGTATAAACTGTGTACGGCTTTACATAAGACACATGTTATGCTCATTATAAAAGCAAATTGTTACTCTTGAAACAAGATAAACATTGTAAAAGGCACACATGCTATCGAAAGTTCACTACTCTAAAAAGCAAGAAAGTTAAGAAAATTATAAAAAGTATAAAAGCTAAACAAACAAAGAAGTCTAAGCATCTCACGAGAAAGTAAAACACTAGTCTCCTAGGGCAGCTCTTGCCTCATCAAAGGCACGTTTCAAAGAGTCTATAATAGAGGAATTCTTCTGATACATATCGAGAGCGTGAACAATAGCCTTCAAACTATCACCGGATCGAGATAGTTCGTCTGATGTCTTAGACAAGCGAGCCTTTCTTGCCTCAAGCTCGTCCCTGCTTGAAGATAATTGGACCTCAAGTTGGTGAAGTTGCTGACCAAGTAAAGACATCTTAGCTTCAATTTCTCCAGATTGTATCTCTATCCTGGATATATCTTTGTAGACTGAGAGACGACCTCAGAAGCCTCACGATGAGATTGGCTAACCCTTTCAAAGCATTCCTTTGCATGATCATGTTGCATCTTCAATTGTTCAAGGGAGCCACCGTCAGCAGTAGCCTTCTCAAAATACGCTGAACATCTGATGAAAATTTTCACTTCGGCATGAAGAGAGTGGTAGTCAACTTGCATAAAATCCAATAAAGCAAAGACTCTATTCGCTTCGGCTATCATGCCCTTAATATCTGCCAGAGACCATGCTCGGAGGCTATTGACCAAACCCTTTTGGATGGCTCGAACGGCCTCGTTGTATGCCTCCCCAAGCTTAGTAGCAGTTGCCTCCAGAGGCTTAGGAGTTGTCAACTCTCTAAGTACAACTTCCAATGCCTGACTTGAGTGAGTATCCTCGCCCTCTACTAGTTCGACTAGTGGTTGAACCATGGTCTCCTTGACAAATTCTGCGATATATTGATGAAAGTAAGAATATATAGAGTGAGAGTTTGCTGAATATATTTCTACCTTTACTTCAAACTTACCACATGAAAGGTCCTTAGAAAGACTAGCTTGAGAAGTTCTGTAACATCTTGGGAGGATGAACCATGTTTGAAGGTAAACCCTTGTCACCTACTGCGTCAAAATTTGAGATTAATGATAAGTACATAACTATCATGAGATCAAATGAAATCTAGACTTCTAAGATGTAAACAAATGGATATACCTCGAGGAGCATCCGGGAGTAAAGAAGGGAGAGGAAGCTCAAAACTTGATGACTGGAAAGTTACTTGAGGGATTGAATCCCCTTGGATTACTTATCGTTGGATTATGTTCCCCAAGACCTACCCGATTCTGATTCGTTAACAGGCGAATCATTTGAAGTTGGGTTATAATCCAAATCTGGACCATCCAAGAAGATTTCATCACTTTCATCCTGAGAGTCAGCTAAAGATTCCGAAGAAGCAGCTAAAGACCTAAGGCCAGAAGTCTCTTGCCTAATATCAGTTATGTTCTCGATTCGAAGACGACCGAGGGCGGGGATGTCATGACCTTCACCGCTAAACATTTGAACAAGTCTCTCTTCATCATCCATGAAGAGATTATTTAGGAAAATCCTGAATTGCCGCATGGGGGAAACCTTCACCATCACTGGATTAGAAGGAGTTCCAACGCAGTGAGCACGATGATACTTCTCAGGGAAGGATTCGGACAAGGAAACAACATGAGCAGAAGGGTCGGCTCTCACAATAGTTGCCCTGGGAAGTCCCTTTTCCTTCCAGAATTGAGTAAAAACCCAAACAGATCATCAAAACTAGGAGTGGAGTCCAGGCAGACATCATCCTCAGCAAAGAAGGCACGTTTTTATGATGGTTTTTAACTCGTTGAGGATCATCCCATGCGAGAAATGTAAGCCCTATATGCTGGGAGGTTTGTTCTAACTGTGCTGCCGACATTTTCTACTGGAGGAGTGGGACGTGAGCTTGTTCCAGACTCGGTTATCCTTTTAAAAGAGTCTTGCTTGGGCTTAAGCTTCTTGGCCTTTTCTTCTTTGCCTTATTCAGGGGACTACCATATCTCTTAATAGAAGAAGACAGTAGTTTGCAAGACCGCATAGGTCGAATCCACCCACCACTTTGCATAAGGCTCCGTCACCAAAGTTGTCGCATCCCGATTTGGTAAATGTATAATCATGTCAGGTTTGGAATGCGTCATCTTGCACCAGTAAAAATAAAACTTTGCAGGCGTAAGATCCTTCTTTGGATCTTCCGAAGGTAGAGGGCACGTCTAGACAAAACCACCTTGGCGGGCAAAGCGGGTAAAAGCGTATGATTCAACAATCAACAGAGCACCGGCTTTATACGTCAGGATCCCAAAACGCAATGAAGTCAAGTAGCCAAGGAGAAAGTCTGAGATTTTTTTGCCATTACTCGAAACTGTGATGGTCTGATCATCCGGTTCACTTTTGTCGTCAAGACCACAGAACCGAACTTGATTAGAGTAGCAGAAAAAACCATCTACATCTTTCGGGTGAAAAGTGGTAGGCTGCTGGTTTGCTATGTATGCCAAATAAGGCATAAAACCCTCGTCAAGTTCTGGACAGATCATAGCTGGAAGTTGATGAGGATACGTCTTAGGGAAATACATGGAAATCCATCCAAAAAGATATTGAAACGGCCCCAATGTGCTTTCTTTCCCAGGCAAAGATGATGTTGAGGCAATCTTTCCAAGTGTATGATACAAAGAAGCAAGTACTGGAATCGCCAGGCTGTACCTTATCCGTTCTGCAATTTTTCCGGCCATTACGAAAGTAGTTAGACGCATCTCCTTGGTAGGAAAAACAAAACTACTGAGCCAAGTAGCAAGAAACCCCGCCAAGTATCCTTTTGGCGAGATATTGGTTTTCCTCCGAAATCCCAAATTTTTGATAGGCCCTTTAAGCAATTCCAAGCCATTTTTGCAGAGAAAGGTGAAAATGTGGGAAGTTCTATTGTATTTTCAATAAAGCACGAAAGCCAAGTCTTGAAACCTTTCTTGCCAGAACATTCATTTGCAAAGATATTGAATAGTTCGCGAGATGCTGCAGGGGTAGAATCAGAGTACAGGGTTTGGTTCAATGGCATGTACTCATCATAAATTTCACCTAATATGGGAAGGCCGCTAATCCTGTGAAGATCCCATATGGAAATACCAAGTTCACCATAGATCGCATGAAAGGTATTGGTGTCCAGTGACCAACGCTCTAAAAAACCTTTGAAAAGGTTGACATTACGGTCATAGCCAAATTGGGACAAATAGAGCACTGTATGAACCCTAGCTTTCTTCAGAATCGCCGAGAATGCACGGAGGATGTCATTCACCCAGAATGCCCAACCCCACTCTTGGAAGTACGGAGAGATACCATGCTGAGATGCCATGATAGGCCATCTATCTTAATTCGTCTCAAAAGGATCTTGTAGTCCGAACGGCTTGCCGACTCATTCGATGGACGCAATAAAGGAGCATCCTTTAGCACGAAGCCTTTCAAAATACCTCTTTCAGATATATCGCAACACTTTCGAACAACATGAAAAGTCAAACTCGGAGTGTTAGGAGGCGTAGGAATGTAGGGAGTAACATCTTTAGTTGACAGTACGTCATGAATAGAAGGTTGCCTAACGGCCTTTGGTCCAGACTTGTCCAAAACATCAGCTTCCACGCAACGGAGATTTTCGAACGACTTTTCAAGCTCCATGGAGTCTATATGATTGCAAAACAACATAGAGAAAATGGTTTAGTCAATAATAAATTTGACTAAGTATATTTTTGTTATGCTAAAAGACGAAAGTTCGAAACAAGGCAGTCACCGAAGACGAAAGCCTCTACTAGAAAGGGCTAAGGCCGGAAATCCACTCACAAGGCCCTCATTTCTTGCCATGACGGATAGGTCAGAGAAGTGCAATCCGACACGAGCCTCCCACTAAAGGAGGATGCCAAGGGCATAGATTCAAACGAATCTGTCTTGACAAGAAACTCCTTAAAAAGAGGTTGCCAATACAGTGTTCATATCTAAAATTCCTCCGACGAATATCCACCAAAGGACAAAAGTAAATGAGGCTTCGGAGCTTGGAGCATCGCGACAGTAGTCTTTTCAAAAAGACCTAGGTCATATTGAGTTTGGTGACGAAAGTCTAAGACTTAGGCCAAATTAAGCTCGGTGCTTAGACGAAGACGAAGGTTGTCTCAAGAAGGGAAATCTAGGCCAATGTATAAAGCCCATAAGGCAACGTCGACGAAAATCTCCACATCAGGGAGAACCTAGGCCGACGCGCAAAGCCTTGATTAAAACAAAGGCCTTGAAGCCAAGTGTGACAATTCGGAATTGCCACAAGAGAAGAATTATACCTCTTAGATGTAATGTGGGGAAAAAGTCTGAAGATATCCGATAACAGAATGAACTTGTCGAAATGGAATACCTGGGAAAAAAAAGAAGAAGCTAAATTCAACGATAAAAGGCATGCTAATTCCGAAACCTAAGAAAAGCCATCTGTTTTGCACAAGTTAATTTTGCACATGTAAGTGGTATCGAGGCATTATGAGACAAAAGGGGAGCAATTCAAAAGGATATTTCAGTTTAATGCCTTTCAAGAGGAACAAAGCATGCAAAGGCAATTAGCACAAGGAAAGCAACACAAGAAGCATACAATTTTTGCAAGTTTGATACAAGAAGCATCCTGTTGATAATAGACAAGACTGACATGAAGAGCATGCTAGTTTCTTTTGAAAAACAGCACAGCGGATGGCTTGCTTTACGTTGCATAAACACAAAAGAAAAGGGTCTCGACTTCCTGGTATCAATACCTTTTTGCGAGTACATATATACAGCATATTGCAAAATAGCTGAAGTGCAAAGCTTGAAGGCGCATTGCAGGGAAACGGGAAGATGTTTTGAGCAAAAAGGGGGCATGCCTTCAAGAAAAAGGGAGGCAATTGCTTATTTAAGTCACTTGTAGCAGGAAGTAGCAAAAAGGAAAATAAAAGCTCACCGCAGTAAAAAGGTCAGAGACTTGTGTGTGCATGTGAACCTGGTGTGCAAAAGAAAGAAGCACCTGAAAGAAAAAGAACAACCAATGTGAAAGATTGAAGAAAATCCATGGCTTTGATACTTCAGTACCAGTTTCTGTTGCACCAAGCAATTTGCCTCAGCAAAGATGATGTTGTGTCTTCATTTTGTGCTCATTAATGCAGCATAATACAATGGCAAACAACTACTTCGGCTATGTTAAAAGTGCATGCATATGCTGCAGTTTATTAGAAAGAAAAAAAAGGTTGTTATGTGTATGGTATAAATTCACAAGTCCTATCGCTGCGAAAGGGGTCTAGTAGGGAAGCAAGCTGAGGCAAATAAAAAAAAAGAATCCTTTTTTCCATAGTCCTGCTGTTTATGGAAATATCCAAGGCAGCAAAAAACTGCATGTATTTGTGCTCATAGTATAGCAAAACACAGAAGCAAAGAAGCTGCTTCGGTTTTGTTATATGCTGGAATTTAGCAGGTTGTCTTCGTATGCATGGACAACTGAAACAAGAAAAGCAAAAGGGAGCAAATTCCTTGGACCCTGCTGTTTGTAAAACTCCAAAGGAGCAAAGGAAGAAAAACAAAGAAAGGACCAAAGAATCTCTTTGAAACTGATACACGTGCATGTGTGTGCTCATATAACACATGGTGCACAGCAAATATCCCAAGAAAAGTTTCTGTTAGCAAGGAAAAAATAAAGAAGCATGATCTGGTCAGGAAAAAATTACTCATTGCTGATGCCTTCTTTTTAGGTATATGGACAAGTAATATGGTAAACAAGGAGGTACCTGAAACTCTCGATTTGTAGAAGAAAATTTACTGTAAAAAGGGGTTCAGAACCTGGAGAAAGAAAGGGCAACGGAAAGGCCTTACGCATGAAAAGCCCTAGCAACAAAGGGCAGTAAAAGTCCTACAACACTATCAAGTTACAGGAATTAAAAAAGGGATTATACCTGAAAGCTTGGGCTGAAGAAAGCTTGTTGCTGCAAAAGCACTATGACTGAGTTATCGTACAGATTTCTGTACTCACAGGGTATTGGAGGCTGGAAAGGACAGGTATTTAAAGCAAGACTACAAATCCTAGTATGACTATAGTTCTCCAAAGGTTGAGATTAAATCAACTGCAAGACCACAAGTCCTACTAGGATTATAGTATTAGTGATCTAAGTACATCCTATTATTCTAATACAATTAGGACAAAGAAATTTGCTGGGAACAATTACATGTGGGCCCTAAAAAAACAAAAAAAA
Source organism: Escallonia herrerae (assembly GCA_033070095.1). Lineage (NCBI taxonomy): Eukaryota > Viridiplantae > Streptophyta > Magnoliopsida > Escalloniales > Escalloniaceae > Escallonia > Escallonia herrerae. Next base: position 1,548 of record JAVXUP010004286.1, on the reverse strand, counting down.
AATAAAAAGGGCTGTACAAACCCGAAAGAGGGTTAAAAAAAAGGCAGCAGCCGGAAAAAAAAAACGAAACTTTTGTGAAATACCAGAAACTGGGTCCAAAAATTGCCCTAGGCCCCACCCAAAAAAAACCTGCCTTAGTTTAAAATTATTGCAATCAAACCCTATACAAAACAAAGGGTCTGCAATACAGGAGTGCCTAAATTATAAATAGGTCCCAAAAATTTTAGAAACTACACAAGGGCCAAAAAATCAATCAACAAGGACGGACATCCACCTCATATACAAGTGAAGATAGCGGTAGTTATGTTATAAAGGAATGTTAACAAGGAAGCAACTCATCTTATGCAACCGGGCTCATGGATGAAGTGCCAAGAGTTCGTGATTCATGTAAGCAAGATGGGCTTCCATAAATCACGAGGGGGCATTTGTTGGCACTTAAATTTCAACCCAAAGATTATTTAGGATTCATACTGGACGGTTCGAACAAGACAAGTAGGTTTCGAACTTTATCAAAGTTCGAACCCACACCATTTGGATTGAAGATTAAAGGTGCACAAGGTTCACTACTGATCAGTGGGCTGAAATTCGAAGGTTTTTGTGGGCCTGACAAGGTTTCGAACTCCACTGAAGTTCGAACTCGCATGTGGACTCGAAGATGGACTTTGTAAATCGATGGGCCATTGAGGTTTCGAACCCTTTAAGTTCGAACCATTCCAACTTTACTTAAAAGTCCGAAGCCCAAGACCAAAAGAAGGATATTCATCACATGATTGAATTATCTTCTGGAGAAGATAAGCCAAATGGAGAAGACTTATCTGGAGAAACAACCTGATAAGCTTCAAAAGATTCCTGTGGAAGCCTCTATAAAAGGAAAAGGCAAATCCTACGTAGAGGGGGGAGAAGTTTCAAAAAGAGTCAGAGATAGAAAGAGAAAAGAGAGAAAACAAAAGCTCTACAGAAACCTTCAAGCACTATGGCTTACAGGTATAGGGTTCCAACCACCGGTTGGTTGAAAACTTTGTAACTCAGGGGTTAATTCCCGCCTTCAATAAAGTTTTGTTCATCTCTTTTACATTTCATGTTGGTTTCTTATTTAGTTTATCTAGAATCAGAGGTTTTCATCGATAGTTCGTTCGACGATGTAATTAACGATCTCACAGGTGTTTGATCGGAGATGGGATCCCCACAACCATAAAGTAAACATCGACGCAAAATTCAACGTCGATGGATGTTTGTTCGCATTTGATTTTAGATCGACCCTTTGTTCTTTAAGTTCTCAAAATCAGCGCTAACACTGGCCATGGGGATCGATCATGAGCTGGGTTGGGCTTCAGGATCACCTTCTAAGCTAGCAGCCATCTCAGTTTGCCAGGAAGGTTGGACACTTGGACCACATACAAGGCATTGCCAATGATTTTCAGCCACTTTTGTTTAATGACAGTGGTTAACCTCTGATCTAGGAAATGTTTTAAAATCTGATGATCTGTCCTTATTTCAACAGTGTGGCTTAACAAAAATGTTTGCCATTTTATCCTCTGCAGCAATGAA
>JAVXUP010004285.1:0-35962 GCA_033070095.1 Escallonia herrerae | reverse complement strand
GTAAAACCACATCCTTCGCTTGACAAGCATAAAAAAGCTAGCCAGCAGGTAGAGAGACCTACAACAAAAATTGGGGAAAAAAAAGACTTGGCATATCTTTCAATCTAGTAAAAAGACACCCTCTAGTTACCTAAAGAAAAAATCAGGAAGAGCTCCTTAAGCGGGTCTTGATCCACGATTCCAAGTGATGGAGCTCCTCGTTGTTTATTGAATGAGCAAGACCGGGGTAAGCCTGTTTACAAATTCACGGCCAACCAAAATTTTGAGAAATGTCTATCAATCTGAAGGAGCTTTAAGACTTGTGGCATACATTACCTTAAACTCGCAGCTAATGCCAAGTTTTTCAAGGAATGGAGGGCCTGCTTGTCCAGCTTCAAATAGTACGGTTCTATCAGCAATACCATGTGACCAGAAAATAGGTGTCTGCAAATTTGTTCATACTTTAGATCCTCAAACTTTAAGAACTGTTGACGAACTTTTAGAATTACGAATATAGGGCAGCCAAGGAAGCAGGATAACATTAGCCCATGATTTACAAGAATGAGGAGATTCTTACCAAAGAAGTCTCTTTCAGCTAACAAGATAATAATGCTAGAGAATTTTGAACAGTTGATGAACTTAAGATCTGAAGTGCACAACTCTGAACTAGAAGATCAACCTGAAGCTTGCAACCTCACGAACTTATAAGTCCAAAAAGACATTAAAGTATTGCAAATTTCAACCTCACTGCTAGTAAGGTAGACAACCCGGGCCCCCAATCCCCCCCAATCCACCCCCAAAAAACAATCCGTCCTTATTTGTAGCTTTATTTGACAGAGTAGGTATAGATGAGAACTGTTCAATTCACACTCCCCCAAATCTCTAGTTGATTTAAATCTCGATAGACGAAATATACAACAATTAAGCTTATAGTTGTTTCTGACATATGCTTAACTTTCTTAATATGACATTCACCAACTTTGCATTGGCAGAAATCAGTAATCATCCATCTTAAAGCTTAGGAGTAGCTAAAGTAGGCCATCAAGCAGTTGCATCTCATTAAAAGGCTGCACAATACTTGCAAGAAATCAGAAGAGACCTTTTTGGCTTCCGGTGTTATGTGCTCTATGATTGAATAATTAAAAGGCACCCATCCGCTAAAGATTGCTCCTCCTCCTAGAGTCCTTGGGTATAGTAAAACACTTGCCAAGGTCAAGGCACCTGCACAATTCCTTAACAGTTTTCAATTACCAATATGGTGTGTTGAGAGATAGGAATAGGGAGGGGAGATGGAGAGCGCGTGAGCGAGAGCGCGTGTGCGCGCAAGAGAGAGAGAGAGAGAGAGAGACCTCCTTGACTAAATCCACAAACAAATATATTACTGGGATTTGTGCCAGCAGCTAGTTCCTTGTCTATCATGGCATGCACGTTTTGAACTGCTTTGAGAATCCCATTTTCATCTTTTGGAGAATCCTGATACATGGTAGCGAAGTGAACGTGACATAAAGGTATGCAAAATCAGCTTCTATTCCAAAGCAGCTTGTGAAAGGAAGTCAGGTTTTCTGCAAACTAATAGACAGGCACACAGCACATAATATAATTTTGGTACAACTGAAGCGGTGGTCTCATTACACATGATCATGGTTTTAACCAGCTATGTTGTATACTTCTGAAGGTTGGGTACTAAGAAGCAACACAAACGTACGGGAAAATAAACTGAAATGCTGGAGAAGAAGGATTCGTGCAAGTCTCAACTAGGTCATCAAAAGGCTCCGCTGTGGTGAGTTAAGGTTCGCTTAAATTCGACAAGTGGTGGACTTCCTTTTGAGGATTAACAGATAACATACTTCGAATAAAGAGATAAGCTTTTGCAAATGGACTCCTTTAAGCAGTACAAGAGATTTGACCAATGCAGTCGACTGGATTCCAATACAGTCGACTGTATTACCCTACTGCCTATCAGCTGCCTCACGGAACCCCCTTTCCTATTTTGGGCATAACTTTCTCTAGAAAAATCGGATTGATGTGCCGTTTTTTGCGTTGGAAAGCTAATGAAAAGTTTTATCAAGATATGAAAAGATTGTTACCAAAATAGTTTTTGAGAAAATCTGAGTGAGCTCCAAAGTTCACTCATTTTCAAGAACCACACTTGTGTGAAAGGTTATGAACTCACATGCAATGCACAAGGTGTCCTAAGGTCTTTTTAGGTCATAGTCATCAATTCAACCATCAAACCAAGACTAGTTACATAATAGTAAAGACCAATCATAATCGTAGTAACTTAGCCTTTGCATTCTTTCTTGTTCTTTGACATAGGACTTGATGAAGCTTCCATAGTATGTCCACTATAACTTTAAGCTTCTTTGGTTTCAATCCATCTATCCAACTTCTCAAATGTGTCTTCATGAGTGTCATGTATATATCTACTAAGAATCCACTCAAAGCACACATTAGAACATAATCAATGTGTAGTTATCATCAAAACAAGATGTAAACCTAGGTTATCCAACCATAGGGCTAACACAATCGTTTCAAGAACAAAACCTCTTTTATTTGACATCTCAAAACTGTACCAAACAGAATAATCCACTAACCTATGTTACATGGACTCTTTAGAATGCTTGAAGTACCCGTGTCGGACACTCGACACTTGGACATGGCTATGGGACATGTGTCCGGCACGTCTCATAGGATATGCGACTATGAACACTATCTTATAGTGTTCCTTTAATTCATTATTGCTTTGAAATGAGACAAGTTCTCAATTAGAACCATGTGCGTCACATAAAACACCATTTTACATTTTAAACAAATAAAAAGTAACAGTAGATAGATATATTTTGCCGTCCCATGTCTTGTGTTCTCAAAATCAGACGAATACGACACTTAGACACGTATCTAACCCGGACACTCGTACCGAGTCCATTTAACAAAGCCACTAACAAGTTCCAGTTGCTACAATGATATGACCGATGGAAAGTGCCCAAAACATCATAGAATACTAAATTACTGATAAATCTGGACTTACAGCGGTGACGGGTATCTCATAAATGTCAAACCATGAAGTCATTGTAGGCCCATCTGCAAAATGGAGAATCAATATACAGCACAAAAAACACAAAGAGAATCACTAGAATTCCTAGTAGTAGAAGTATAAAGACTTAACCTCCAGTCCATAATACATCTCAAAATAATATCGTGAAGCTTTTTGCCTCCCAACGGCCAATGATAGCGCGGAGATACTTGAAGTTATATATATAATAGGCAAATTGTACATGGATAAAGGTGATCAAAACAAGATCTTAAGTTGATTTTGATAATTTGTATGAGGCGTTGGGGGGAAAGAGCAAGAGAAGACACATAAGTTCCAGAAACAAGAAGAAAAAAAATTAAGCGATAGTCCTAGGCAAGCATCATCACCGGACTGATAGCGCATGCGAGACATCTAGGCACGTGAGTTGCTACACCATTTTTAATCAACCTAAAGTATTCTCTGGTTCATTGTCTGGGTGAACCTTATAGTTAAAAGCCCATTAATTATGGGCTTATATTTTGGCTTGAAGTCTTTTAGAGGATCAGTAGGCACAAGCTAAGAACACAGAAATGTCTTCTGAACTCTGCTACACCATGCCAAACAAATATATTATTTTTTCTTCTTAAGTCAGCAATTGTGATCTGTCCAAGTCAATATCATGTGGAATCTTCCTACATAAAGCTGATTGTTACTCAAAAGTGCCGAGATTGAGAGTTGAAGATTCATGGGAGATGTAAGGCTGAAACATCACTTTAACCTATTCCTTGTCTACCCAAACATATCCAGAAGGCCCAAGATTCTTAGGTGATGGATTGAATTTTAATAAAAGATATATATAAAAAAAAAAATGTACCTTTTGCTGCCAAATGTTCAACAAATAATGTCCCTTTTATTGCGAGATTAGGTTATTGAAGAACACAATATGCAATTTCATTTGGTAAAATTGGCCACAATTGAACAACTTCCTATAACGCCTCTCCAACCCCCAAGTAAAGAACTTCATGCAAATGATTTTTCTTCTCCAATCCCAACAATCAAGGGTAGATTAGATCACAGAAAAAATTCTCGAATCAAAACGCGAAGTAAGTGCAAGTTGGCACCATAATGTCACCATACGCATCAAAACAATACCAAACAGCAAATAACTATTTTCCAATTCCACTCAAATCATCAAAACAAACCAACGCAGTAAACAATAAAGGAAAAAAAAAACTTCAGAATAACACAGCAACACAAGCATAGAACTTACTGTTGCAGGTTACAGGATTGAAAGGGGCAGAAGGGAAAGACCAGGTCGTGCGTTTAAACTCAGGAGAAGTGAAGAGGGTCTTGATGGGCTCATTGGCCGGGCCCGAATCACCCAGCCCATGAAGCCACAAGATAAAGCTACGAGCCATTGAATCAGGTTTTGGGGAAGATCGGTTTGGAGGAGAGAGTAGTATGAAGACAACGGTGATTCCAAAGGTCGCTACAAACACAGCAATCGGCTTCGTTAACAATATGGATTTCTTCATACTGCTAACAGAGCCATGGCACCTGTTTCATTCCTCTTTCTTTCGCTAGTTTTTGTTTTGGTTAATTGCTGTGTTGGGATTTAAGCCCAAGAACAACTAGCACAGTTAAAAAAAAAAAAAAAAGGGACATAAAAATTATCACACGTGATAATAAATTTCAATATTTTGCGTTACGTACACGAGAAAGAAAAAGCAAAAATATAGCACTATAAAGTAGATAAGTTGAGAACTTTCGCTTAGACCTCATTTTACAAACATGTTGATATTTAACGTATTTTGCCCCTTGTTTACGTTCAAAGCGAATAGATAATAAGAATGTTGCACTACTAGATAAATTAAGAACTTTCACTCACTACACTTTTTTTGTTTTTTTGTGAGTGACTGAAAACTTTAGTGATTTTTCTCGCTCACTGGTATAATAAGTACTTGACAGTTTAATATTTGAGTTACAATTATAAACTCTCAATGTATACAACCTTTTTAGGACTCTGTGACTAGCTCACGGAGTATCGTATTTTCTTTTAGCTTTCATATCTTCATGTTTTACACGCTCGTATCTTCACGAAGTATCATATTTTCCTTTGGTATGCAAAATCCTTGTGCATACATACATACATCTTCTTTTATAAGGTAAGGATAAGGATTTCACAGTGTATAAATTACATTTACGTGACTAGCCTTTATAAATAGGAAGGCAGAGTTGTCTTGAACGTGATTAAGAGATGCATTCTCACTCTTTCATATCTTCATATGGAACATGACAATATTATATAGGTTGAAAATTTAATGTGGCGCTCACCTTCCATCAAGTGTGATCTCTTGTTCTGATAAATGTTTGTCTTTGGCAAATGAGTCAAAGACAAAAACACCAATAATTCTTTACTTTGGCACCTCGTAAACATTTTCTAATTGTCATCGTCTTTGTACCTTGGAGCTTTTTAGCAATATACCAGCAAGCTCAGTGCGGAGCTTGAACCTTTATTCGGGAACAATCTACGCCGTCATATTTGATGGATTCTCATCTGTATGAATCTTTTTAGCTTGATCATCTTATTTGATGGATTCTCATCTGTATGAATCTTTTTAGCTTGATCATCATATTTGATGGATTCTCATCTGTATCAATCTTTCAAGCTCAATTCCTAAGGAAATCTCTTCATCCACAACATTTATTTTCTCTCTTTTGCAGCTGGATACTGAGCTTTAGTGGTTGGTATGGTAACATGACGGAGCTCCACTTGCAAAAGTAAATAAAAATCTAGAAGTGGATTTTCTTCTATTAAGGTTGCTTGCTATATTCGAGTCTGTATAGTCTACCCAAGCTGATTAGTTTTAAAACTCAAACACAATCTTGAACTGTCTTTCAAATATCTACAGATTCATTTCACTGCTTCCCAGTGCTTTTTTCCTGGATTAACAAGGAACCTGCTAATCACACCAAAGACGTACAATGACCAGTCGGTTGCAAACCATTATATGCACCAAACTCCCAACTTGGAGGAGCACCAAGTATCTCTTCATTTGAATATATCAAATCTTCATCTGAACAAGATTTCTTACTCAGTTTCAGATGATTGGCAAGAGATGTCTTAATTGGCATAACATCCATCATATTGGACCTCTTTAACACCCTTTCAATGAATTTCTGTTGGGTGATAACCACAATCTCTTGGTCTTCTTGTCACATACAATTTACACTCCCAAAATTTGACATGCTTGAACTTAGTCTTTCATTTCAAAGGACTTTGGTAACTCTTTCTTGAGTTCTTCAATCATTTTCTTATTTGTTAGCCCTATGTTTTGATAATTCAGACTTATATCTTGTTTTGATGATTACACGTTGATTATGTTCAATTGTGTGCTTTGAGTAGATTCTTAGAAGGCATGTGAATACACACTCATGAAGACATGTTTTAGAAATTAGATATATAGATTGACATCACAGGAGCTTAAAGATATAGTAGACATGTTATGAAAGTTTCATCAAATCCATTATCAAAAAGTAACAAAGAATTTATAGGCTAAATTACTTTCAAGAGTGATTGATCTTTACTGTTATGTAATTAGTCTTGATTTGATGCTTGAATTGATGACTATGGCCTAGATGACCTTAGGACACCTTGTGCATTGAATGTGAGTTCATAACCTTCTAAACAACTGTTTCTTGAAAATGGGTGAACTTTGGAACTTACTCGTATTTCTCAAAAATGGTCTTGGAGCTAGTCTTTTCATATTTTGTAAATATTTTCATTATCTTTTTTACACAAAAAAGGCGCCTCAATCCTATTTTTTAATGAGGCAGTCGATCAGTGCAGTTGGCGCATTCGCAATAGAGTCAACTATATTGAGGCAAATTAAAAAATAATGGTCAATTTTGCTAAAATTCATATCAAATCTTCCTATTACTATTATATTTAATATCTTCCCTGTAACAATGATTTGGAGATTCATCAAATACTATCGCGGTCATATTTCTAAGCCTCTATATAATATAGAAACGTAAAAGCTCAAGCATTATACATTTCTTATCTTCAATCTCATGATTCCACATCATTAAGAAAGCATTTTTGTGAGTAAGGCATTATTAAGTGTGAGCATTCTACTGACTTTAAGTATTGGGATAAGGAGCAATGAGTGATCAGATACTCCAGATAGACGTGCCTCCACATGAAAATTAGGATAGGCTAATGCCTATCCTAATTTTCATGAGATCATCTTACTCATAATGAGATCATCTTCTCTTTTGTTGCACCAGGTATAAAATAGCCCTTTTAGTGGTCGTATCTTCCTGGTGTAACTGAAATAGATAATTATTGAAATCCTCCACATCTCTAATGTTAATTCCAGCTCCCCCTCGTCTTTTTGTATGGCTTCTGACTATATTGAATCACCCATCACCATCCAAGGTTGATTTCCAATGTCTTGGCCGTATTTTGCGATAAAGCCCTCCTTTTGTCACCTTTATTATTCCCATAATACATGATAAGTAGAAACAATGATCTTGGTGCTGCACTTTCCCAGTTATCATATGAAAGGTACATTCCAGCAACTAGAATTCAACCACAGAAGATTTCGATCCGATCCAAATCCTAGACACCTTTGGCATTTGTATTATGTATTCCAGTCATTATTCCAAGTACTAGTAATTCCTGCAATTTGATCCACCTTGACTCTAATTTTAATCAAACCAACAATTGAAACATTTGCATATTTTTAGTGCTTTTTTCACCTCATGTTGTTTTTCAAGGCTATTGAAGTCTCAGACATTTCGACTTCCAAACTTGTGGTTGGAGCCTCTTCCCCTTTCTGGCACTTAAGCTGCCTTTCTTCAGGCTGTGATTGACGATTATTACTTGCCTTGTATATGCACGTTCACATGCATGATGCACCCTATTTCATGTACACATAAAAGGCGACTTAGTTCCGCCCTTCAAGTAACCCTTTTGCCTCTAATTAATAAAGTAATTCGCTTACAAAACCCTAACTTACTTTATTATCACTAACATATGGAAATGTTTTTGCACTTAAAGGAAAGGCCTAATGCGTTTCGCATTTTTCTTATGGTATAAACATATTATACTTTCATGTCATTTGCCTTCTTTTAAATCGCAAATATATTGTCATAATCGCATAATAACAACTACATCTTCGTGCCCTATATTCGTACACTTCCCATGTCAGACAATATATAAGTTCATATGGTTCTTATTGTCGTAACTTCAAATTTCAAGCATCCTAGAGATCTAAATATCGGATATATATTTTGTTTGATCATTATTATTATTATTACTTACGGCATATGTATATATGTACATTCACAAGCATTGCACCCTGTATAATCTAAACGTAAAAGGCAACTTAATTCCACCCTTCAATGAACCCTTTTGTTGTAGTGGAATCTTAGTAATAAATGCATAACGAACTGAAAACCCTTTCTATTAATTACAATTAATAAGGAAATGTGATTTGCAGTTAACAAAGTGGCATACTGTAGGCATTCTGTGAGTTCATTACGCTTGTTTCTCAAGCGCAAATATCAATCTTGTCATAAATCTCAAAAGGCAAGAGTATAAATATCAGATTTACATAACTTAAATATCACTTTTGTCAGAATTCAAATAGTGTGCCATTATAAATGGCCATGTCCAAGCTGATAGGCGTCTTCGTCATAACCTTACTGATATGCTCTTTCTTTCAAGCAGCAACGACTGCAAATGTTCGCACCTACCGTACCATGCTAAAAGAGATTCTGAAAGAGAAGTCTCGTGAGATTGCTCCCTCACCGACATACCGTGTACCCGCTGAGATTCTGAAAGAGAAACCTCATGAGAATGTTCCCTCACTGACGTACCGCGAACCAGCTAACCCTTATACCAGAGGATGTAGCATGATCACCAGATGCAGAGGTGGACCTCCGAGGAGCTAAGTAGGGCAACATGCATGATCAAACTCTGTTAAGCTGTCATGCTTGGGTTTAGTTGCTTGAACAAGATTTCTCACGCCATTGTTATGAAGGACAAGAATTTTTATAGAGTATCAGTAGCTATATTGAATCTTTGGTAAGATCTGGTGCTAATGTGTTAATACTTCAGGCTGTCTAAGTAAAGTTCATTCTAAAATATCATTAAATAACCATCAATTAATATGATCTCATCATCACTAATTGATCCCGTTATTAATTGATCCCGTTATTATCACTAATTTCTCCACCGGTGGGTGCCGATCCACACCCACCGGTGGAGAAATAAAATTTCTCCACCAAACCGCTACAAAGAGTAGCGGTTGGCATTATTGCTGGCAAATACACAACCGCAACACTTTGTTGCGGTTGCGCCCCCCATGGACCCCCCTCCCCCTTCCCCCTTCCCCCCGTCCTCCCCTGCCCAACCGCAACAAAGAGTTGCGGTTGGCCCCTTCCCCCACGTGGTGTCCCCCTTCCCCGCCACGTGGCCTTCCCCCTTCCCCCATCCTCCCCTCGCCCGCCAAGTGGCGTCCCCCTTCCCCCCATGGCCCCCCTTCCTCTCCTCCCCCCATGGCCCCCCCCATGCCCCCAACCACAACACTTTGTTGCGGTTGGCCCCTTCCCCCGGTCCCCCTTCCCCTTCCCCCGCCACGTGGCCCCGTCCCCCCCACCATGCCCAACCGTAGCACTTTGTTGCGATTGGCATGCCAATCGTAACAAAGTGTTGCGGTCCCCCCCCACCCCCACCTCACGTGGTGTCCCCCCCCCCCCCCGTGATGCCCCCTATGGCCCCCCTTCCCCCGTGATGCCCCCTTCCCCAGGGCCCCCCCTTCCCCCTCCCGTGATGACACGTGGTGTCCTTCCCCCTTACTCACGGATTTTTTTTCTGTCTTCTTTCTTCTCTTTCCTTCGCTTTTTTCTCTTTATAATCCCTCCTCCCCGAACCCTTTCTTCCACTCTCCATCGTCTTTACCAACTATCTTCGTACTCCATTTCTCACTTACAACAATACAAACAAAAAAAATTTACGCTAGAAGCTCGGTGGATAACCGCTAGAAGATCGGTGGATTTTTCTTTAAATATATCAAGTCAAAACAAGTAAGTATTTTTTGAATTTTCTTGTAATTCAATGTTAATTTCAAAGTTCAAAAATAGTCATTGTAGACTCAAATCGAAGATAACGAAAAATACAAATTGAAGGAAACAAAAATCAGATCAATCGGAGATCGGATGAGCGGTATTACATTTATAGATTCCAAAATAGCGATTTTTTAGGGCGTCTAAATTAGGATTTTTCACGAATTTATAAAAAATAGCTAGAGCTAGATTTTGCCAAAGTACAAAAAAGAGACCCTAGTTATTTTTAAAAGATCTATATCAGGGAAAAATTTCAGATTTTTTCAAATACTGGAAAGGGGTTAACTGATACAGGGAACCTTGTAACTTTGCAGTGTAATTTAAAATATCAAGCCAGCGCGATTTCGCACGAAACTTTTATGAGAATCCTAGGATGTTGGGAAGTTCCATCCCCCAGGAATTCGGGCCATTCCGAAGTCCTTAGCTATTTTTTTGGCCGAACGGACTTTTAAGCGCTCGATCCGGACACCGGTTCAGGATTTTTGGGCGAAAAGTCCGTAGAATACTTTTTAGATCAAGAATGAATTCGGGAAGCTTAAAATAGCATTTCAATGCACTTTTGAGATCGTTCTGATGCCAGGGGCATTTTGGTAATTTGCCACCCCGAGAGGGGTATTTTGGTAATTTTATGGTGTTAAGTTTTTCAAAGGACTTTCTAGTCCAGAAATGTAAGTAAAACACCTAAAAGGTTGTTTTGAAGTTGGTTTGGGGCTATTTTAAAGTTGTTCTGAGATATTTGTTGGGTCGATAGCTGCCAAGGGGTATTTTGCTTAAGTTGGGGGTATTTTGGTAACTCATCCCCTTTAAAATTTGATAAAGGAAATATTTGGTATATAATTGATGTAATACATTTAAAAAGTAGTTTTAAAGCTGTTTTGAGGTGTTGGGGCTGTAGCGGCCATCAGGGGGTATATTGCTAAATAACCATGTTGGCGCTAAATTTTAGGGAACTAGCGTAATTAAGCGTTCGGAGTTGTGAGAAGTGAGGAATTGTTTTAATACATTGAAATAATGAGATAATTACTATTGCTAATGCGTTGGTAAGCTAGGTTAAAGATCCATTTATAGTTTTGGAATGTAAATATTATGGATACTAAATTGGTTTACGATTATATTTTGTTCTTAGATATATGGATTTCAACACCGGACCTCATGATACATCAATCCTATACGATGACGATGACCACGTCGCGAGGCACGTATTTGACGGTGTCGATAGGGGTGTTTTGGAAACAATTCAAAGCACAAGTCACCACGATGAGTGGGTACTAAACGAGGAACAAATACAACTATTACACCGTCAAAATTTATCTATGTTCACCGATCCCGGGATTTGGTCTCGACACGACGATTGCCTTATATCCGCTCTAGTTGAACGATGGAGGAGCGAGACGAACTCATTTCACTTCCGGTTTGGTGAAATGACTATTACATTAGAGGACGTCGGATTTATACTTGGAATCCCATGTCACGGCAAACCCATTACTTCGAGCAAAACGTCTGCATCCATAGCGAAGATGGCTAGGCAGTATTTTCCGGGAATTCCAAGGGAAGCTCTTACAACGAACGGCATCAAACTTAAATGGCTGAGAGAGCAGTATGGCGTGCTACCGGATGAATACACTCCTCACGATTTCGTGACGTATACGAAAGCATTCCTTCTGTATATTATTGGAGCCATATTACTTCCGACGCATTCGAAAAACACGGTGCATCCGAAGTATATGGTGTTCTTGGAGGATCTTGAGGAGGTATACTCGTATTCGTGGGGTTCAGCTGTCCTTGCGCACCTATATCGAGCACTGCACAAAGCTACGAGAAAGGGTGCCAAGTCCATTGCCGCCTGCCTCACTCTATTACAGGTTTGAGCATTTATTTTCTTGGTTGACGTGTCAATATATTCGGGATTAATGTGCTAATTCCAGATAATGTTTGCATTCACAGGTTTGGTCTTACGAGAGGCTACCCACGGGTCGTCCACAACCGCGGGAATATTCCGATGAGACGTGGCCTAGGGTGTGGGCCTGGGGGCCTACGACCAACCGGAGGAGACGGGTAGACCCGCACCACCATCTAAAGTTCTATCGGGGGGAACTAGAGATACTCAATGCATCCCAGGTGACGTGGCAGCCATATAGCAAGGTGATGCATCGGTTGGATGAGTGGTGTTGGCAACTTCCGGTGTCGTACGTGCTGGCAGGTTTGGTTCGGGTGCTTATTCACTTCGAAGTATGTGAGTTTCAGATGCCCGATCGAGCTATGAGGCAAGCTGGCTGTCTACAAGGGATACCAAAACCCGCTGTAGACATGCGGCCATACAGGAGTGGTCGAGGGCCGAACTTCGAGGTGCCTGATGCCTTGAATTTGTTGAGCGACGAGGTGCAACAGTGGAATACCTGGCAAGAAACATATGATAGCCTTGTATCGCTGAAGGCCGACAGCATCAGCATTGAGGAGTACCTGCAATGGTTTCTCAAGGTGACGCGCACGAGGGTGAATCGCCCTTCCCAGGCGAGGAAGACATCGTATGCGCCACGTGAGATCTATGACCAGTTCTGGGCATTGAACATTGTAAGTCATGCTAGTGTTGTTTCAATTTTTATTTGCGCACCTTATCTACCATGCCTGAAATGATTAGCCATATTTTGTATGCATGTTTTTTAGGTTGACCAGGGCACTGAGGTGTTCAAGCAGCTGGAGGGGTTTGACTGGTTTGTCGCGCAGGCTCCTGACAATCTCAAGAGGTCCATTGAGAGGTACAAGACTGAAGTTCAAAACTTTAGTCTTGCGTACCGGGGTTACCAAGGGGAGCCGTCTAGTCGCTTGCCTCCTGACGCGTACGACTATCAGCCCCAGAGTCAGGTGTGGGAGCCGTCTACTCGCTTCCCTCCTGACGCGTACGACTATCAGCCCCAGAGTCAGGTGTGGGAGCCGTCTACTCGCTTCCCTCCTGACGCGTACGACTATCAGCCCCAGAGTCAGGTGTGGGAGCCGTCTACTCGCTTCCCTCCTGACGCGTATGACTATCAGCCCCAGAGTCAGGTGTGGGAGCCGTCTACTCGCTTGCCTCCTGATGCGTACGACTCTCAGCCCCAGATTCAGGTGACCCAAGTAGGAATCCAGGCATCGCGCCCAAGCATCCGGTCGGATAAAGGACAACCGACGAAGCCATTGAGTCCGGCCAAAAGGGATTGGATCGACCGGCACTACTTTGGGCATGAGCCAATCACTACAGCAGACTTTCCTGTTGCTTCATTCCTAGCTCACTCAGATTTAAGACTGTTGGCGCCGAACACAGATATTTCAAATTTTCTCATTGACGCTTATATAAATCTGCTCCGTGTTAGAGAGCTAAATTATAACCCCTGCCAAACTTTGAAGCTCAACATGTATGCCTCTTTTGTTATCCCCTTCATGGTGAATAGCATGAAGGAGTTCACAGAATGGAGGAGGAAGCGAGGGACAAGCAAGGGTGAATGGCGACCATCTGCAAACGTGCTTTCCTACTTGAACGCGGACTATCAATGTCACGCAGCTGAGGCGAACCTAATCATGCTACCTGCTCTTCATGCAAGCCACTTCTTCCTATTAGTTCTCTTTCCAGAGAATAAAGTGGTCCACATATACGATAGCCTAAGGGAAGACGGACCTGGTCAGCAGCTGGCGCAGATGTACTCCACGTACATCAATGCGGTGGTTAGTTTATATCTTGACCTTCGCTCATAGTCTATTCTTCTTGTTACATAGGCTTGATAACCTTTTTTATTGTTGGATGCAGACTACTATCATTCCACTAGCATGTCGACATTTTAAGGGGGAAGCCATCACGAACCATGATAGATCCTTGGACGGTCGTGACGATAGAAAACCGACCAAAGCAATATAACAGTCATGATTGCGGGATTTACGTCCTCAAGTACATGGACTACATAGCTCGCTCAGATGTGCTCGAATATGAAACGTGGTCTCGAAACGATGCCTTGACGTTTAGATATAGGATAGCCTGGGAGCTGAAAAAGGGTGTAGCTAGACGCCTTCCTTACCATTATCCTGAGATGTAGTAGACGTTTGTATGTGTTTATTATTACTATTGCTGGATTTTGGATATTAAGGTTTGAAATTGAATTAACGTGTCTCGGTTTTTTTCCAAAATTGATACAAATGGGCTAACTAGCGTGCCTAAGGTTCAATGAGCAAAAAAAAAGTGACAAAAAAAATTACGTAATTTTTTAGAAGTTATGAATTGGGCCCTAAAGTGTGCCCGAACAGGCCCTTCCTAGGAAAACCCAAAAAATAATGTGTCTCGGTTTTTTCCGAAATTGATACAAATGGGCTAACTAGCGTGCCTAAGGTTCAATGAGCAAAAAAAAAGTGACAAAAAAATTATATAATTTTTCGAAAGTTATGAATTGGGCCCTAAAGTGTGCCCGAACAGGCCTTTCCTAGGAAAACTCAAAAAATAATGTGTCTCGATTTTTTTCGAAATTGATACAAATGGGCTAACTAGCGTGCCTAAAGTGCAATGAGCAAAAAAAAAGTGACAAAAAAAATTACATAATTTTTTTTGAAGATATGAATTGGGCCCTAAAGTGTGCCCGAACAGGCCCTTCCTAGGAAAACCCAAAACATAACGTGTCTCGATTTTTTTCAAAATTGATACAAATGGGCTAACTAGCACGCCTAAGGTTCAATGAGCAAAAAAAATGACAAAAAAAATTACAAAAATGACAAAAAAAAATTACATAATTTTTCGGAAGCTATGATTCCACAAACCAAATCACAAATTTAAACATTATAAAAGTTCAATTTATACAACTGAAACATTAACCCTAACACTGATCATCATCATCGTCCTCCTCGACCATACTGCCAGGTTCGATACCTAACACTTTATAATGGTTTCTCTTGTCATGATCAGTCATCTTATTACACAACGCACACTTTCGCAATTTTTTTTGACCCGTTGCTTCTTCAATCGGATTCTTCATGCGTATTGCTCGTTTTCGCCCTTTTGTTTGAGAAATAATTGGATCAAAAATGTCGTCCTCCTCACCTTGCAGGCTAGTGCCGTCAATGACTGGCTGTGAAGCTCGATTGAATCTACCGGCTGGAGCCGTCCGACTAGTCGGAGTGTCCCGTCTTTCTGGTAATGCCATCCTAAACTGTGCAAGGTTAGCCTTATCCCGTGCGGCTGCTTCAACTTGATACCTGTACCCATCAAATGTTGACGCTGCATCCAATGATAAACCGTGCATGATGTTACAAAGGTGATTATATCGCAGCGTCTCAGATTGCTCGAAATCAACTGAAACATTGGGCACGTAAGGAATGTGACCGTGGACTCTATTGGCTTCCTTCGTCCACCGTTCCAAGATATACTGTGGAGGGATTTCATGAGCATTCTTGGCGCTAAAAACCCTCAACGCGTGTCGACAAAGTATACCTTTATGCTCAAACAGTTGACAGTTGCAATTAACCAACCCGGTGTCCATACAAACTGCTACGGTAAAATGTCTTCTGCTCCTCGGAGCCGACGAAGAGCACGGATTGGCGAAATTCGTCACATTTGTCAAAGCATAAACCTTGATCACTCTGGTGGAATACTCGTGCAACTTTGTCATGCTATATTGATTCGACTTTAGTAGTTCCTCTTGAAACTGTCTAAACATTTCCTTGGTATAGACTTGAGCCGCATGAGCCTCCAAAGGTGAAAAAACTACTATGGCTCTTTCTCTGTAAACTGTAGCCGCGTCGGCTTCTCTCTCAAGGAAAAATTGCTTGTCAAGGGCTTTCTGCATCTCTAGTACGAACTCTGTTATACTTGAAGAATGGCCTACGTACCCATCAAAGAATGCATTCATACCTTCGCTTCTCGAGGTCGTAGTCATTCCGGCTGCAAAAAACTTCTTGGTGTAGGCACCGACCCACTGTGTCTTGATCTCATACAACGATTGTAACCATTCATGATTGTGCAAATGGTAGTAATCCATTAACTTGGCCCACCTCTCCTCGAACACGTCTACCGTCAACGATTTCTTCACACATGTATTAAAGTCAGTCTTGAATGTCGGATGGTTTGCATATACATTGTGAAGCCGTTCGGGATATTTGTTGCTTATGTGCCATGTGCACAGGCCATGGTGAGTATCTGGAAGGACCTTAGCGATTGCATTTTTCATTGCCAGATCTTGGTCGGTGATGATGGTCTTTGGAGGAATATGATACATTGCTTTAAGCCACGTTTCAAATAACCACGTAAATGACTCCTCCGTCTCATCCCTAAGCAGGGCAAAGCCAAACAAGATTGACTGATAGTGGTGGTTCACCCCGGTGAACGGAGCAAAAGGCATAGAGTACTTATTTGTGCGGTATGTGGTGTCAAACGTCACAACATCCCCAAAATTTTGGTAAGCAGCTCTAGAACGGGCATCCGCCCAAAATATAGTACTAATGCGGTTCTCATCATCCAGTTGGAGACTATAGAAAAAGCCAGAATTCTCACTCTGAAGGTGCCTGAAGATATCAAGTGTAGCTTGAGAATCACTCTTACCGAAAGACTCTCTCCTCTGAGCACGAAGTTCATTTCGAAGGTCTACTTCGTTGAAACTCAACTTGTCAATCCCCCCAGACTGGCTTGAGAAAACCCCCATCATTCTAGAAGGTGGAATTTTAGCCTCGGCCATTGTAAATATCAGTTGTCTGTGTGCCGCGCTTATTTCTCGGTGTTGATGAATTTGACCAATCTTACTAGGGGTCATCAACTGATGATTATGGCTCAACTCCACTCCCTTCACAACCCAATGGTTTTCATTTTTTCGGTGTACTGCATACACATGGGCCTTGCAGCCAGTACCCAAAAATGTGTCGCGTTTTCTTTGTCTTGATGACCCTTCGTCACTGATCCGAACAACCGGGGGTACATACGGTGCTCCTCTATGACACTCAAATAGTCTTCCACAAATTTGATCTGTATTCGCCCGTTTTCTAGTAGTCTTAGTTCTAATACAGAAACCTATTATTTTCGAATATGCTCTATAGTATGCTTCAACTTCTTCCAGTGTTTGAAAAACTTGACCCAAGTAAGGTGGATCAGAATCTTCACAAAAAGTATTTCCTCCTGTTGCATCCATATTTATACTGAAATCTAAAAAATATAAATTATATCATTCTCAACAAGTCATAGAATTAAATAAAATAAAAATAAAGACTCTTTCCTCCAGTTGCAGAAAATTTTACAATGTTCAATTACCAAAATACCCCCGATGAGCGGTAAATTACCAAAATGCCCCCAGGGGTTCATTATCACCCTAACGCCCCAAACCAGCTTCAAAACAACCTTGCAGGTGTTTTACTTACATTTCTGGACTAGAAAGTCCTTTGAAAAACTTAACACCGTAAAATTATCAAAATACCCCTCTCGGGGTGGCAAATTACCAAAATGCCACTGGCATCAGAACGATCTCAAAAGTGCATTGAAATGCTATTTTAAGCTTCCCGAATTCATTCTTGATCTAAAAAGCATTCTACGGACTTTTTGCCCAAAAAATCCGAACCGGTGTCCGAATCGAGCGATTAAAAGCCCGTTTGGCCAAAAAAATAGCTAACGAGTTCGGAATGGCCCGAATTCCTGGGGGATGGAACTTCCCAACATCCTAGGGTTCTCATAAAAGTTTCGCGTAAAATCGCGCTGGCTTGATATTTTAAATTACAGTGCAAAGTTTCAAGGTTCCTTTATCAGTTAACCCTTTTCCAGTATTTGAAAAAATCTGAAATTTTTTCTTGATATAGATCTTTTAAAAATAACTGGGGTCTCTTTTTCATACTTTGGCAAAATCTAGCTCTAGATATTTTTTATAAATTCGTGAGAAATCCTAATTTAGACGCCCTAAAAATCGCTATTTTGGAATCTATAAATGTAATACCGCTCATCCGATCTCCGATTGATCTGATTTTTGTTTCCTTCAATTTGTATTTTTCGTTATCTTCAATTTGAGTCTACAATGACTATTTTTGAACTTTAAAATTAACATTGAATTACAAGAAAATCCAAAAAATACTTACTTGTTTTGACTTGATATATTTAAAGAAAAATCCACCGATCTTTTAGCGGTTATCCACCGAGCTTCTAGCGTAATTTTTTTTTTATTTGTATTGTTGTAGGTAAGATATGGAGTACGAAGATAGTTGATAAAGACGATGGAGAGTGGAAGAAAGGGTTCGGGGAGGAGGGATTATAAAGAGAAAAAAGCGAAAGAAAGAGAAGAAAGAAGACAGAAAAAAAATTCGTGAGTGAGGGGGAAGGACACCACGTGTCATCACGGGAGGGGGAAGGGGGGGCCATGGGGAAGGGGGCATCACGGGGGGAAGGGGGGCCATGAGGGGCATCAGGGGGGGACACCACGTGGGGTGGAGGTGGGGGGACCGCAACACTTTGTTGCGGTTGGGCATGGTGGGGGGACGGGGCCATGTGGCGGGGGGAGGGGATGCCACGTGGCGGGGGAGAGGGGGACGGGGACACGTGGCGGGGGAAGGGGAAGGGGGACCGGGGGAAGGGGCCAACTGCAACAAAGTGTTGCGGTTGGGGGCATGGGGGGCCATGGGGGGAGGGGAGGACGGGGGGCCATGGGGGGAGGGGGACGCCACGTGGCGGGCGAGGGGGGGAAGGGGGGCCATGGGGGAAGGGGAAGGCCACGTGGCGGGGAAGGGGGACACCACGTGGGGGAAGGGGCCAACCTCAACTCTTTGTTGCGGTTGGGCAGGGGGGTGGGGGGAGACGGGGGAAGGGGGGAAAGGGGAGGGGGGCCATGGGGGGAAGGGGGAGGGGGATCCATGGGGGGGCGCAACCGCAACAAAGTGTTGCGGTTGTGTATTTGTCAGCAATAATGCCAACCGCTACTCTTTGTAACGGTTTGGTGGAGAAATTTTATTTCTCCACCGGTGGGTGTGGATCGGCTCCCTATATAAGTTCACATGGTTCTTATTATCGTAACTTCAAATTTCAAGCATCCTAGAGATCTAAATATCGGATATATATTTTGTTTGATCATTATTATTATTACTTACGGCATATATATATATATGTACATTCACAAGCATTGCACCCTGTCTAATCTAAACGTAAAAGGCAACTTAATTCCACCCTTCAATGAACCCTTTTGTTGTAGTGGAATCTTAGTAATAAATGCATAACGAACTGAAAACCCGTTCTATTAATTACAATTAATAAGGAAATGTGATTTGCAGTTAACAAAGTGGCATAATGTAGGCATTCTGTGAGTTCATTACGCTTGTTTCTCAAGCGCAAATATCAATCTTGTCATAAATCTCAAAAGGCAAGAGTATAAATATCAGATTTACATAACTTAAATATCACTTTTGTCAGAATTCAAATAGTGTGCCATTATAAATGGCCATGTCCAAGCTGATAGGCGTCTTCGTCATAACCTTACTGATATGCTCTTTCTTTCAAGCAGCAACGACTGCAAATGTTCGCACCTACCGTACCATGCTAAAAGAGATTCTGAAAGAGAAGTCTCGTGAGATTGCTCCCTCACCGACATACCGTGTACCCGCTGAGATTCTGAAAGAGAAACCTCATGAGAATGTTCCCTCACTGACGTACCGCGAACCAGCTAACCCTTATACCAGAGGATGTAGCATGATCACCAGATGCAGAGGTGGACCTCCGAGGAGCTAAGTAGGGCAACATGCATGATCAAACTCTGTTAAGCTGTCATGCTTGGGTTTAGTTGCTTGAACAAGATTTCTCACGCCATTGTTATGAAGGAAAAGAATTTTTATAGAGTATCAGTAGCTATATTGAATCTTTGGTAAGATCTGGTGCTAATGTGTTAATACTTCAGGCTGTCTAAGTAAAGTTCATTCTAAAATATCATTAAATAACCATCAATTAATATGATCTCATCATCACTAATTGATCCCGTTATTATCAACAAGGCGCCCCCCCCCCTACCAACCTATATAAATACCCACCACCACCGTATCCACTAACCAAATTCACAACCACCACAAACTCACGCACAAGTTTGTGTGTGTGTGTGTGTTCGTGAAAACTCGTGATGTGATATAAGAAACGGACAGAGACCGGTGTTGGTTGATTGGTAGTGGCGATGGAAGCCTTGCCAGTGGCCGGTAATGGTGAGTTGATTCGGGGATCGATTGAATTGCTAAAGTGATGGTAGCAAGGCATGGATATATAAAGATACTTACGCAAAAATGGATGGAAGATAAAAGGAAAGGGGTATGTGAAGGAGTGTTGATATAGTTTCTAAAAGGGAGTGAAAGCGAGTTTGTTAAAACATAAACGCAGGAGTACGAGGCAGGAGGACTCAAGATGTCTCATGGAGAGGGCCAAAAGGTACATGTAAAAATTCTAGTCGCTAGTATTATGAAACTGATATAATATGACCATATTTGGTGCAGGAAGCAGTATCGATTAAACGTCAAGCATTTCTGGTCTTTAATTGCATGAGATGTACAAAAAGAATTATATATCTATGTATATTAGAACTAGTATCATATTTATAATGATATATCATTTGCGCGATATTTACTTATAACACTCGTGAGTATCTTATTTGTACATATATGAAAAACGTCTATCTGGGATTGAGTAGAGAAAAGAAGTATCATTCAAACTTCGAGTTTGTTTATGCAAAACAAAGAGATTAAACAGAATTTTATGGTAAATTGGAACTAAACCAACAAAAATATAGAAAAAGGACAAACTCACTCAAAACTCTAAATGATGCTAGCTTAGTGATACTTTCTAGCAACATGACATTAACCTTTAAAGACAAAAATAAAGTGAAAGTGTTTAAACCTCAAAATAGTACTAGATGTTAGAAATTTTTTAATTTTTTAATTTTTTAAACTTTAATGCTTTAACCATAAGTCATGTTAATAACATAGCATAAAATTTAGTGACATATATGGGTGGGTGGGTGGGTGGGAGGGGGGGGGAGGAGGAGGAGGGTGGGGGTGACCATGGTCCCGGCTCCGGTCGCACAATAGGTCTTCCACTCGTACAGTGTATTTTATCCCAAAATTTAAGGTTTTTGGATATTAAACTAACTTGACATTTTACATTAACAGGGTGTTTGAAATTGATTTTGGGGTGATAAAATTTCTTTTTAACATTATAAAACAGGTTTAGCAAAAAAAAGAAAAATAAGTGTTTAAAACACCCCCTTTGAAAACGAAAAAAGTTTTAAACCAGAAATGCCACTTTTGCTATTTCCGGTTTTGAACACTTTTGGAGAAAAGAAATGTGTTTGACCAAAAAAGTATTATATTATCCTCATATTATTTTATATTAACAAACTTGAATTTATTTGCAGATGTAAAACTAGAAGCTAGGAGATAGTCATACTGCCTCTTTTTTTTTCCCCTCTTTTTCTAGCGACCTTCTGGCGAATATATTTTGTCCACCTGTTTGTAATGCGAATTACAATGCCCGTCCGTGTGATCCAAACGATGTTATCCAACGCCGGGACAAAATTTGATGAATGGAAGGGAGACTTTGATTGCATGTTACAGTATCTTTTTATGTCCTCATGTCTCATCCCTTCAATTATATCACATTATTTTTATTTGTACTATTTTCAAATTTTAGTTTTTATGTTTGTTTCATGCATATTATAACACCGATCAGAGGATAAAACATGTGCAAATATGCTATTTTTTCTTACGCATGTGCAAATATGCTATTTTTTCTTGCCATTTAATTTTCATTCTACTTCAGCCAACCTAACAAAAGGATAAAACACATATTTCCTTACATAAATTTCATTTCCTCGTAAGTTTTTTTTTTTTTTGAGTTCGAAGGAGGGCCAGCAGGCCCCAAATGAAACATGAAGCCCACACGCTGAAGACAAAAAAAATTAATTTTTTTGTTCATAACCGCGTCTATTGTTCACACTCTATCGTGCTTGTTTGCACTTCATTGATAGCTAAATGTGTACTAGCAATAAAACTCTAGATCTTTTAAGGACAAATAATGTGTGGACAAGCATACGAGGGTATGAAAATCCATAGTTGTGTAACAAAAAAACTAGATCAAATTGAGTACGTCAATTAAAAAAATTAAAATTGGTCTAAGTGGTATGCCATATACGTAAATATAATGCTCATGGAGCTAGGTAAATAAAGGTTATCGTAATTTGGTCAACCTTTCCAAGCTGGATTTTAGTTAGTTAACAGTTAGGCTCAAAAACTTGTAGTTTGGACATGGTTGTATATTTAGCTTTTATGTATCTTGGTCTTCTTAAAAAGTAATCTGTCTACTCATTTAACTAAGAAAACATAGACTTATTATGAATACCATTCTCCTGATTAACTAAGACAAAACAATTGCATAATTAACATATAAGGCAAGTTCCACAATTCTACACTATAAAGTTGTAAGGAATAGCTTATGCAAGATCAATGCCATGAAAATTTGAAGCGCGATTAGTTGCTTAGCAAAATCCCCATAAGAAAACCCTTATCTACCCTTGATCGAGCTTGGTCTTTCATGATTTTAGGGTTTAATATACACACAAAACCCGTGTTACTTCTAGCGTTTGATATACACACAGAACCCGTATTGGTGAAGCATCACCATGACCTATTACTTCGGAATATGCTCTGTAGGTGTAATCATGGCGGGCCTGGCTGGCTACATGATATATCGTTTGTGCACTCGTTCGTCTACGATGAGAGCAGACGCGGCGGCACAAGCCACGCCGCCTGAAGCAGCGACAACAGGCGGCTTTAGCGGCGAAAACCTCGGTACAGCGACGCCATCGGCACCGCCGCAGCCACTGCACGTGGCTATTTTCACTAGCACGTGTGTCATCTGCCTCAACGATATAGAAGATGGCGAGCGTCTGCTAGGTTTTGAGGGGTGCGCCCATATGTTTCACATGCAGTGTCTGCAGAACTGGTTGAAGGCTGGCAACACCTGCCCATTGTGCCGAACTTGATTTTCCCTTTCTGGTGTTTTTGGTTAACCCAACTTGAATTCATTTGAAGATGGTTCGTACGGACATCATGTAATCAAGGTTGTGGGCGTGAGTGGCCAAGAAAACTGCTGTTGTGTTAGCCAAGGAGATGATCATCTATTTTCGTCCACTTTGTCCATAATGTAAAAAGGCATCATCGTGTGCGTTTCATACGACTACATGTTATATATCGTATACAGTGACAAAAATATCTCGTCTCCTTTATGTCCATAATGTGTGTTAAAAGTCCTAAAATCGGGCTTTACATGAGAATTGAAATTCACTCTTAGTCATATAAATGGGGGCATGCTTTTAGGTCAGACACAGACTTTTATATGGTATCAGAGCTCTATCCTCTTCCATGATTTTCAGGTCGTTACCTTGCTGCTTCTTTTGGATTTGCTGTCTACTCTACTTTATTCAAACCTTGAAAGCACCTCATATTACACTCTATGCGTGAAGATGGGTGTTAAAATCTCACATTTACTATACATTGGGTGTTTAAAATTCACATTTACTATACATTGGGATTGAGACTGGTTCTTATACCTGGTTGGTTTTTTCTCATCTTGAGCATGCTTTTGAATTAGAGAGTAAGTATTAATATTATGGACGCTATCATCACATGGGCAATTGTATATGTATTATTTATGTATTTGTCTCAACAGGGACTATGTTGTCTGGCGGCTTCTCCACCATCGTTGCCCACCACTGTGCCTCCTCAGCAAACCTCCAACAATTTGATTTACCCGATCAACATATCAATTTAAGTTATCCACCCTTCATTTCCAAGTTCACGTTTTCTATTCGGACTCAGAGTTTATATCCCTAACAAGTCTTGCAATGTCTCTTCCGCTGTCATTATTCTGAGTGTACTTGCGAGTACAAGGTTTTGGCTAGTTAATTATGTGCCGCTAGTTAAGCCAATTTTGTGTGCTGCTTTGCGCCTCTTTTGGCACATCCGTCGTGGCATGATCCACCCTATCTAATGTAAACATAAAAGGCAACTTAATTCCACCCTTCTATTAAGCCTTTTGTTGTAATGGAATCATAGTAATGAATGCATAAAAAGCTGAAATCCCGCTCTGTTAATCACCATTGATAAGGAAGTGTGATTTGCAGTCAACAAACGGGCAGAATGTAGGCATTGTGTGGGTTCATTAGGCTTTTTTCTCTAGCGCAAATTTCATGAACCTCAAATGGCAAGAACTTAAATATCGGATCCACATGGTTTGCAGCTCTACTGTACTCTGCCTATATATTTGCACGTACAGTCGCATTCGCAATGCACTAACACTATCAGATATCTACCACACCAAGTTGATTCAAACAGCGTGGCATCGAGAAATGGCTATGTCCAAGACGGTAAGCATCTTCGTCGTAACTTTACTGATATGCTCCTTCCAGCTTCATGCAGCAACGAGTGAAGATGTTAGCACCTACCGGATCATGCTGAGAGAGCTGGTGAAAGAGAAGGGCCATGAGAAGGCATCCTACCGTGTACCAGCTAACCCTTGGAGCAGAGGATGTAGCCCGATTACCAGGTGCAGAGGTGGGCCGGGGAGCCAAGCAGAGCAACATGCATGATCAAACTCTGTTAAGCTGCATGTCATGATCGGGTTTAGTTGCTTGTAATCCTTTGTTATGAGGATAAGAATAAAGTATCAGCACTAGCTGAGTCTTTTGTAAGATCTCGTTCTAATGTGTTAATACTTCACGCAGTCTAAAGCACATACTAAAATACCATTAAATAACCATCAACTAATATGATCTCATCATCACCAATTAATTGATCCCATTATCAGCAGTCCCCAAACCCCTGCCAAAATAAACCCACCACCACCAGATCCACTAACCAAATTCACAACCACCACAAACCCACTCGCGGTGGGGGGTTGGAGATATGTGAAGGAGTGTCAGTATAGTTTTCCAAAAGGGACTGAAAGGATGTCAAAGGGGAGGGCGGGCGGGGGATATCCTTGGCAATTCGGTTGAATTGCTAAGGCTATGGTAGCAAGGGGTAAAGATACTAAAGCTACAATGGATAGAAGATAAAAGGAAAGGGATTTATGTGAAGGAGTGTCAGTATAGTTTCCCGAAAGGGAGTGAAAGGATGTCACTTAAGGGGCTAAAAGTTACACATAAAAATTTTAGTTGCTAGTGTTATAAAATCGATCTAATATGATCACATTTGGTGTAAGAATTAACTTTAAATATTTATGGTCTTCAATTGCATGAGATGTGCCAAAAAAATATATGTATATGTGCATTAGTACTAGCATCACATCTATAATATTATATCATTTGCGTGCATTTTACATTCTAGTCTTTGTACAATAATTTAAATTCAACTGAATGCTACTTACTTATAATACTCTGAGTATCTTAGTTGTACAATATGAAAACATTCACTTGAAGTTGCGTAGATAAACAAGGGATTATTCAAACTTCGAGTTTGTCGATAAAAACAAAAAGAATAATTAGAATTTTTTGGCGAATTGGAACTAAAACACTAATAGAAAATTGATAAAGTCGCTCCAAACTCCAAATGGTTTTTTAGGTGGTACTTTCCAATAACACAAAATTAACTTTTAAAGACAAAAATGAAGTGAAAGTATCCAAATCTTAGTAAAGATACTAGGAATATTTAACTTTTTAACTTTAATGATTAAACCAAAAGTCACATTGATAACATAAAAAAAAACTTGTGACATATATAGGAGGGAGGTTGGGGGGGGGGGGTGGGGGGGGTTGAACATGGTCCCCCCACCCCACAATAGGTCCGCCACCGGTACCGAGTGTATTTTACCCCAAAATTTAAGGTTTATGGACATTAAACTAGTCAATGATCCCCCTGTTTAACTTGACATTTTACATTAAGACATGTTTGGAATTAATATTAGAGTGATCAAATCTCTTTTTAACAATATAAAACAGGTTTGTTGAGCGTTTAGCAAAAATAGAAAGTCTTTAAATCACTCCTTGCAAAACAGATCGAAAAGAGTTTTAAGATTAAACGAGAAACGCCACTTATTTCTGATTTCACTTTTGCGACGAAACATGTTTAACCTTTACAAAGGATATTGAATGCCCTTTTAGTACCATTCATTTTAGGGCTTACTAATCTTTAAGTCTAGGGGAAGAGAGAACTATTTATACGCACTTCTATTTTGACTCTTTACACTTCTTTCATACTTTTCTTAGTTGATTTCTTTTAGTAATCATTCTTACAAATACTAATAAGGGATATGATGTCGCAAAAGGGTAAGAGAATTAACTACAATACATAGTTTACTAATAAAATATAGAATATCTTGCATGTATAAACGATAATAGAATTTAGGGTAAATTATACACAACAGCCCTGAGGTTAGCCATATACTACACTCGGCACTTATTAAGGCTTTTTTTACCCTTCGTCCCCTTTAGTTTGTCGTTATACTGCATAAAACCCACTAACGTTAAGGAACCGTCAATAAATGTTAGGGCACATTTTAGAAGTTATGATATTCTAAAAATACCTTCGGATCTTCCTCTTCTTCCTTACCAAAGCCAATGCCTAATCGTCGCCGCCCCGCCGACGCCCCACCACCACTGTTGTATGCCTCTTTTACACACACACAAACACCCAATGTGTCTCACCCACCAAAACCAACCCACACACCTACCCACCCACGGTCTACAACATCCACCACCGTCCTTTAGCTCCCACCGCTGCCAGTTGGAGCTGTTATCCCCTTTGCTCTGGCCACCTACTGCCTATACACACCCACCCCCCTACACACCCACTCTGATTGGAATTGGATCCAGAGAACCCGATTGGGAGATCTAGATGTAGATCGATGAGTTACACGACCACTCTAGCATAGGAGGCTACTTTTTTTCTACTCACTTGGCCTATTTGGGATCGTTGATCATAGTCACGGCATCGGAGTGGCAAACGCCGGCCTTGTTTATTTCAACAATCATTTACTCGCCATGTCTGAAGATGACATACCTCACCACCTAAAAATCATGCCTTCCGGCTACCTGAAGACTGTCGAAAGGTACAATTTTTACGAGCAGCTAAATTCCACCATGATAGCTCACCGAAGCTCGACCAATTTCCGGTGAACTCTTTTCTCTGAGTGACGAGGTCGTACAGTGGCCGTACCTTAAGTACTTTAGGTTTTCGCCTGAGAGGGTAAAGTTGGACGAAGTTGAAATCCCACTTGTTGAACCTACAATTATGCACGATCGATTTTGCCATAACTGAGAAGTATATTGTTCAGTCTTAATGAAAAATGTTAAGGGAAGAAAGTAGTGGAGCTAGATATAGGACAGTGGGAGTAGTGGGTGTTGAAAATAAATTTTGGTGGTAAAGAATTGGTCAGATACCGGCTATGGTGGTTGGGTAAATTTACATTCTCACGAGGGTTATTACAGTCATTTTCTTACATCGGTTAATTCTTTGAACGAAAAAATAAAAAAGTGTAATTTAGTGTAATAAAATAACCTAGTAGGTGACGTTCCAACCCCGACATTATTCACATCTTTCAACAAGAATATTCGCAATTTTTGCCAAAGAGTTACTGAATATGCATAAATTTAATTAAACTATTTTTAAAAATTAATTCTGTTTTAATATAAAAACTGTATCAATCTAGAATCCATTTCTTTGCGAAGCGAGAAAGACATTGATAACTTCAGGAAACTATACCAACACTCCTTCATATACCTTATCTTCCATCCATTTTGGTGGTAATCTATATAATATATAATAAGGAAAGTAAGAAAGACATTGATAACTTCTTTGGGCGACACGTCATCACTTTTTTATATGACACGTCATCAGAGTTATTTTAAGATTAATTATCTTCTACATTAGTAAGTCTTATTTAATTTAAAAACTAACTGTAATCATTCTAAAACTCTATATAATCAATATACTAATCTATTAAGACTACTTTTTGGTAATTATGTCCTAAAAGTTAAAAAAACTAACTCTAATCATTCTCAAACTCAACTTTATTATTATACTAACTTATTAGGACTTAATACTCACTGTTGTATATCCAAAACTACTCTCTTATATGAATATAAAAGCTCATATATATAAAATACGAAAATAGTACTTTTGATTTAAAAGAAAAAACTAATTTATAAATCAATTTTAATCATTCTAAAACTCTATCTAATCAATATACTAATCTATTAAGACTTCTTTTTGACAATTATGTCCTTAAAATTTAAAAATTCATTCTAATCATTCTCAGACTTAACCTTATCACTATATTAACTTATTAGGACTTAATACTCACCGTTGTATCTTCAAAACTACTTTCTAATATAAATATAAAAACTCTACTCTCTAATATAAATAAAAAAAGTTCATATATATAAAAAATGAAAATAAAACTTTTGATTTAGAAGACATAATTAATTTAAAAATCAATTCTAATCATTCTAAAACTCTATCTAATCAATATACTAATATATTAAGATTTCTTTTTGACAATTATGTCCTTAAAATTTTAAAACTAATTCTAAATATCCTCAAACTCAACCTTAGCATTATACTAACTTATTATGACTTAATATTTACTATTGTATTCCAAAAATTACTCTCTAATATGAATATAAAAACTCATATATACAAAAATAAAAATAATACTTTCAATTTAGAAGAAAAATTATTTAAATACCAATTCTAATTATTTTAAAACTCAATCTAATCAATAGACTAATCTATTAAGGCTTCATTTTAACAATTATGTCCTTGAAAATGTTTTATAATATGGAAACTAAAATCCATAGACCCAAAAAATAACTTATGAGATTTAAAATAAAAATGTGATTTAATAATTAATTTAAATTTTAATAGGATCTTAATTTTTATATCTAATTAATTTTGTAGGAGTAATGAGGGTTAAGCACTATGTAATTTGAAAACTAATTCTAATTAATCCAAAAACTCAACATAATCAGATACTAACTTATTAGGACTTAATTTTGACTATTGTATCTTCAAAATCACTCTATAATAATAAATTTAAATTATGATAGGATCCTTATTTTGATATCTAATTAATTTTACAGGAGTAATTAAACAACTTACGAGACTTAGAAAAAAAATGATCTAACAATTTATTTGAATTTTGATCGGTACCTTATCTTTATATTTGATAAATTTTGCAAGAGTAATAAGGGTTGTGTAATTTAAAAATTAATTCTAAACATTTTAGAACTCAAATACACTAACTTATTATGATTTAATTTTAACGATTATATTCTTAAAACTACTCTTTAACGTGAATATAAAAATTCATATATCAAAAAAATAAAAATAACATATTAGATTTAGAAGGGAGAAAAATGACATTCTAATTGAGTTAAATTTACTATCATTATTCAGATATATAGATAATATACATAAGATAGTCATTGTTAAAAATGAATAATATGATATATAGATTTAATAAATGATATATAAGTCAGTATTTTTAAATAAGACCTCATAACCACCAAACTAGTTATATCCCATATATAAGGATTTAAAAAAAATCACACTCTTTACTACAATTTATTGTTGAAAAAGTCATGGTATAATTTTTGCGATATTCGTAAACCTTATAAATCTGTAAAATCAATCGTACAACATTTAACTCTATGCTATAACGATATATTTACGTTTTAGGCTTTGATTTTGACTATTGAAATCTTGATTTGATTGTAATGCAATTCTTGCGTAATATTTGTATAGCATATATGTTTGCTTTAGTTTTTTTCAAATGTAAGTTGAAAGAATAATGAGTAAATTGTGTTATAGTACCGCTTGAAGATGTAAAAGAAAAGCTTATTGAACGCAAAAATCTAGCAACAACACTGTAACACAATCTACTAATTATTTTTTAAACTTACAGTTTAGAGGAACTAAATCATATATATATATATATATATATATATATATATATATATATATATATATGTGCAAAATTCTGCAACAATTACATGCCCATCTAATCAAGACTGCAATTTTAAATGTGTACGAGACAAAAAAAAATTCTAATGAATGTCATGTTTGTATCTTAATAAGTTAATGATTTCTTGAAACAGTGGTCAATGAAGAAGATAAAAATGAACTATGACATTTATGATTTCAAAGATAAAGAACTCTTAACTAGGGATGGCAATGGGGCGAGTCGAATGCGGATCTGATAAAATCCAAACCCGCCCCACTAGTTATGAAACGTTGCCCCGCCCCGCCACCGGGTTCTATATATAGAATACCATAACCGATCCTATGTGAATTTAGGAGACCCATACCCGCCCCGCTCTGAACTGTTCTGCTTGGTTTGGCAAAAATATCACATTTTTTGAACATATATTACAAAAACTTTATCACAAAAAATAAACTACAGACTAATGTCTAAAAATCCTAAAGAATATATTAATGTCTAAACTACACATAGTTGGTTGGTTTTTTCTAAATCGAAGAAGATGCAGTGGTCTTTGGATCGATCTCAGATTATGTGGCCGGCGGTGGAGTCAAAGAAGATGCGATGGCCTTCGGATCGATCTCAGATTGTATGGCCGGTGGTGGAGTCGCAGAAGATGCGGTGGCCTACGGATCTATCTCAGAGGTGAGCGATGGCCGGTGGTGGAGTCAAAGAGAGGCGGTGGCCCTCGGATCAATCTCAGATTCTCTGTGAGTGACGACCGGCTGTGGAGAAGATGCAGCGGAGCGCAGAGAAGAGAAGACGTGGCGTCGCAGCGGCACTGGTGGCTTTTTGGAGTCTGCAGAAGAAGAGAGCGCCGAGTGAGAGAGAGAATAGATGATCTAGGGTTTTGGTTTAGGACAAAAGCTTATATATATATATATATATATATATATATATATATATATATATATTACATGATGGACGGCTAGGATTAACTATGTATAGGGTATGTATATCGGGGCGGGTACGGGGCGGATCACGGGGCGAGTTAGGCAGAATACCATACCCGATTCTAACTCGCTGCGGGTTTTTTAAAAAAAATATCATACCCGCTCTATGACCCGGTCAAAGTCAACATAATCCGCTCCTATCGGATCTGAGCGGGTCGGAGATCCGCCGGTTGTGGATTTTATTGCCATCCCTACTCTTAACCTATCTTTTCAAGCGAATAGACTTGGTTTTGAAATGTTACAAATTGGGCCACTAAAAGAACTTAATGATAATATAGTATTATCAAGTTACTTGAAAATGTTACAAATAAAGAATAAAAATTTCTTACTACATCTTGACTCGAAATCCTGAGCTATAATATTAATACACTTTTTGTAGCTTTTAAAAATTCATTGATACACTTTTTGTAACTTTTAAAAATATTTTATTAACTTACTCGATCTTGACTCGAAATCCTGAGCTATAATATTAATAAATGAGGCAAGAAATTCATTAATAGCTCATAACACCTCATTGCATTATGTTTCTAATATAATAAGAGTTATAAAAACTAATGTTAAACATATTAATATTGTTAGATTTCCAAACATTATTTTGAACGAAGTTCTTAGTTTTGCAACTAATTAAATCAGCAAATATAGTAGACATTTAAATAATAAGCGTTATGCAATTCAAAATATTCAAAATTTTCTAACCAATATAGTAACATATTATGACTTTATTTGAATACTATATATCAAAAAAGCTCTCTAACATAAAATATTAACCTGTAAAACAAAATTTACTTAAGAGATTTAATAAGAAAAATTAGGTACTATTTTAAATTCATATTTAAGTTTTCTATAAATTCAAATATGGATCTAACTTGATAAATATGCTGGTTAAATATTTTGGTCAGTAATTTCCTTACTCTAAAGTTCTGTGGTATCCTATTTAGTCACATTGATTAAATGTAAAAATACCACAATATGCAGATCTATATAAGAAACATTAAAAAATAGTGTAAATTTAAAACCTTAATTATGTGAGCATTTCTTAAATTCAACTAATTTTACGTTGAAAATGTTTTGAACCAATTTTTTATGGTATTTTTTATTGTGAATAATTAAACTATTAAGCATTCTAAATTCTGCATTAGCAATCTACCATTTATGATTTTATGTTAACTTTTATATTTCTAAATAGAATAGCATATAAATCTAAAAAGATAT
This sequence comes from Escallonia herrerae, assembly GCA_033070095.1. Classification (NCBI taxonomy): domain Eukaryota; kingdom Viridiplantae; phylum Streptophyta; class Magnoliopsida; order Escalloniales; family Escalloniaceae; genus Escallonia; species Escallonia herrerae. The sequence continues at coordinate 3,690 of JAVXUP010004285.1, read as the reverse complement.
TTATTATGTTGTGATGAATGTAGACTAAAACTTAGATCGAAAACTTTATTATATCTGAAGATAAATCTTACTTAGTAAGCACATCATCCTTACTTAATTAGTTGTGTTGATTAACTTTTATAACATGCTATAAACAAATATATGGACCAAAATTTTCTCTATCAAAATTAAACTAATGGGCAACCTATTCAAAGGTACAGATTATTTTTAAAAAATACATAAAAAATAATAAAAATATTTTATGCAATAGCAAATTGATCTCAATATGTTCTCCGTATATTTTTATCAGTAGAATTTTTTTTGTGTACTAAATAAACTTTTAATTTTTGTTCATCTATATAGTTACCAAATCAAAATTAGCGAATATGCACAAGGACATTGCTTATTGATATTTGATCAAGAGGGTTAATTTATTTTATTATAAGAAAGTTCAAGCCAAAAATTAAAGTAACTATCTTTGATGAAATAATCATAAAATGATAAAATTGTGTAAGATATTTTATTGTGTATTTCAAAACTATTAAAATAAATAACTGTTAATAAACTGTCTCGTACTTGGTATGAGATTCTGGGCTAGTATCTTTAATATCACCTTAGCAATTCAATCGAATTGCAAATCAACACTATTACCGGACACCGGAAACCGGCAAGGCTTCCATCCCCACTACCAATCGCCACCAACACCAGCCTCAGTCCATTTCTTACCCCATCACGAGTTTTCACCAACATACACACGCAATCACACCTGCGAGTTAGTTTGTGGTGGTTACGGACTTAATTGGTTAGTGGATTTGTTGGTGGTGGTGGGTTTATGTTGGCAGGGATGGGGGACTGCTGATAATGGGATCAATTGGTCGTGTTGAGATCAAATCGACTGATGGTTATTTGATGGTAGACTGCGTGAAATATTAACATATTAGCACGAGATCTTACAAAAGACTCAGCTAGTACTGATACTTTATTCTTATCCTCAAAACAGAGGATTACAAGCAACTAAACCGAATCATGACATGCAGCTTAACAGAGTTTGATCATGCATGTTGCTCTGCTTGGCTCCCCGGCCCACCTCTGCACCTGGTAATCGGGCTACATCCTCTGCTCAAAGGGTTAGCTGGTACACGGTAGGATGCCTTCTCATGGCCCTTCTCTTTCACCAGCTCTCTCAGCATGGTCCGGTAGGTGCTAACATCTTCACTCGTTGCTGCACGAAGCTGGAAGGAGCATATCAGTAAGGTTACGACGATGGACATGGCCATTTCTCGTTGGCACACTGTTTGAGTTAACTTGGTGTGGTAGATATCTGATGGTGTTAGTGCATTGCGAATGCGAGTGTACGTGCAAATATATAGGCAGAGTACAGTAGGGCTGCAAACCATGTAGATCCGATATTTAAGTTCTTGGCGTTTGAGGTTCATGAGATTTGCGCAAGAGAAAAAAGCCTAATGAACCCACACAAAGCCTACATTCTGCCCTTTTGTTGACTGCAAATCGCATTTCCTTATCAATGGTGATTAACAGAGCGGGATTTCAGCTTTTTATGCATTCATTACTAAAGATTCCACTACACCAAAAGGCTTAATAGAAGGGTGGAATTTAGTCGCCGTTTTCGTTTACATTAGATAGGGTGGATCATGACACGACGGATGTGCCAAAAGAGGCGCAGAGCAGCACACAAAATTGGCTTAACTAGCGGCACATAATTAACAAGCCAAAATTGGCTTAATTAGGAATATAAACTCTGAGTCTGAATAGAACACGTGAACTTGGGAATGAAGGGTGGATAACTTAAATTGATATATATATATATATATATGTTGATTGAGTAAATCGAATGGTTGGAGGTTTGCTGAGAAGGCACAGTGGTGGGTAATGACGGTGGAGAGGCCGCCACAGACAACATAGTCCCTGTTGAGACAAATACATAAATAATACGTATACCTATTACACATATGATGATAGCGTTCATATTATTAAAGTTTACTCTCTAACGCAAAATCATGCTCAAGGTGAGGAAAAGTCTACCAAGTATAAAAATCGATCTTAATCCCGATGTATAGTAAATGTGAAATTTTAACACCCATCTTCACGCATAGCGTGTAATATGAGGTGATTCTAAGGTTTGAGTAAAATAAAGTAGACAATAGATCCAAAAGAAGCAGCAAGGTAACGACCTGAAAATCATTGTAATATGTGTGCTAAAAGTCTCATATCGACTGTACATGAAAATTGAGATCGGCTCTCATACTTGTGGGCGTGCTTTTGGGTCTTGAGTTGGACACCAAGCATTAATATAATATCAAAACTAGGCCGTACTTGTGCTCTATGGTCTTCAATTTGCTATCTAAAAGCTCTTTTTTTTTTTAAGATCTACGGTCTACTTTACTCGGCTCAAATCTTGGGTGCACCTAATATTACACGGTATGCGTGAGGGTGGGTGTTGAAGTCTTAAATTGACTACACATATGTAGAGATTGAGGCCTGTTATTATATCTAATCAATTTCTTCTCATCTCTAACATGCTTTTACATTAGATAATAGTCTTTAATAATATGAGTGCTATCGTCATATGTGCAATTTGTATATGTATTGTTTATGTATCTGTCTCAGAAGGGTCTGTGTTGTCTGGCGTCCTCTCCACCATCATTGCCAACCACCGTGCCTTCTCAGCAAACATCCAACCATTTGATTTACCCAATCAACATATCAATTCATCCACCCTTTGTTTCCGAAATCACGCGCTCTATTCGGGGTTCATAGCCCTAAGAATTCTTGCGATGTCTGTTAAGCTGTCATTATTCGAGTGTAGTGGCAAGTACAAGGTCTTGGGTTGTTAATTTGCTGCCAATTTTGTTTAATGACACTTCGGCCGCTTGGTCGACGCGGGAAGTTTGGGCCGCATCAATATTCAATGGTGCCAAGGTTGAAGGACACTAAAGTATCAGTCTCTCAAGTCATTCGTTTAAGCGCCTTGATATAAGTCGCGGCGCAAGCAAATGGAGGCTACCATTGATGCTCCAAGTTTATTTTTCTTGTAATGACGAGATAAGAAGATTGATGCTCGGGGCACAATGGGAGTTGGAACAGCGAGGTCCAGGCATCCAACACGCGCTCTGCACACTTTTGGGACGTCGTCGTGGCATTTCGACGCCTAGGCATCCCGCTTGATGGGCAGTTTGCTCAACTCCCAAGGAGAATGTCCCTGCAGCGGTTGTGATGCCATTGACGTGCACTGTTTACCTTAAGGCAATGATCCTTTTTATCACTCTTAGAACAGAGATATGTTCTAACGCGGGCGTTCAGCCTAGACCGGAAGCTGTGCAACTCACCAGGTTCTTTCACGCCCGTGTGTGCCTTACTTTGGGACGCAACAAGGACACAAATGAAACATAAGATGACCCAGATTTTGGTTTACGGATTTTATATGTCAAAGTTCTTGACCTTCAAATCCTTTCCGTTTTTCGGACTTTACTCTTCCCTTCTGCCCCTTTTCCGGCTACCTTGAGGTGAGCGTCTCTTAGGTCTTGACGGGTTCGTGCATATGCATCACATCCGGTGTATGTGCCGGCGGCAAATATCTCAATTCAATTTCCCTATTGCAAGCGACAGGATTTACCAGAGGGTAAGAACTTAGCAACAAAAAAGTGAAGTGTTACTTTTAGGATCACTTTGTAAATTGCAGGTCATGAGATT